>OX457030.1:19386988-19676988 GCA_949752745.1 Protula sp. h YS-2021
AAAATGAATCTTTTGGTCTGATCAGTAATGTCGGGACCCCCCCCCCCCCCCAACCTATGCAACTACCTCTTCCCCTTAAAGTAACAACCCGTTCGAAGAAGACAGGAATTAAAGAGCTATTGACCTTAAATCTTGCTCGATGCTATCTTATTGTTCTGCTGACCTTATAAAAGCAACACACCCTGCAAATTACGAACTCTACCCCAGTCTAATCAACCCCCATGGGGAAAAAGGACACTTGTGGAGATAACGCAAAGACAAATGTCAGACAACAAATGGAGATAGAGTGTGGATTAACACTACTTGGCCTCATCCATCATTGCGGTCGGCTCACAAGATTGAGACAGGTCTATCCTAACTTATGTGCAATGGTAAAATTAGGGATTAGAAATCATTTCTAGATAGCCTTAATTTGCTCAAGTTATATTCTATATTCTTTTAAATAGAATTTTTGTTGATACTGAAACAACGACGCAAAAGTGTATTAATTTCTGAACAGAATGTCAAGAAAAACAAAACGTCCACAGCGGCATATGATCACACTTTGTTGTTCTACTGCCCGCTATTATCTGCCGCGTTTTTTCTATATATTTAGATATTGTACTAACTAATAACTTGTGGTTACTGGCCGCAATTTATTAACATAACGTAAAAAATCTTTGTTTTCTTTCTTTCTTTCTTCTTCTTCTTCTTCTTCTTCTTCTTCTTCTTCTTCTTCTTCTTCTTCTTCTTCTTCTTCTTCTTCTTCTTCTTCTTCTTTTTCTTCTTCTTCTTCTTCTTCTTCTTCTTCTTCTTCTTCGAAATTTACCTGATTTATTAGATCGTAATTGTAAAGATATATAATTTTCTTTTCCCACAAGAAAAGAGTAGATTCTAGTAGCTCGTCAGAAATATGCAAAATAATCATTTTCTTGGTATAAAAGGTGGCTTAAAAGATCAAACCCTGTCGTCAAATAGGCCTTTTCTAAAGTGTTCTAATATGGCTGGAGGATATTTTCAAAGGTTTTCATAGGTCTATAGGCTCCGATTTTAAAAGACTGGTATGAAAATGTTTTTAGGGATTAATAGTGTCAAGCAACAGTCATTATATTAATATAATTAGCTTTCGAGACCAAAAGACGAAAATGAAAAGATAACATCTCTTTATCGCAAGACTGCACTAATATTGTTTTTACTTAGTATCAAACACGTTGTTGGGCACTTTATTAAATCAATATTAATGAAGTATTAAGAAAGAAAAGAGGTAAATTATCATCTTGTTAATGACACAAGCCTTATAACAATAAAAATTTCGTGTACAACTTTCCCAGCTTAGAAAACTTAATTATCTATGAACACCTAATATCAAAGACTTAGAGCGTTATGCAGAGTTTGTACATACCATAATTTGTACCAAATGAAACCACAACAGATTTAGTCGGCTTACTGGCTTCGTTTTATTTGGCTCTAAGTGAATATTTCTTGGATTTAAAAAACGAGTTCTAGATTTATCCATTAAAAAAAATTGCTGTTTCTGGCCCATTTTGAAAAATGACAGATGTATGCATTTATGTATGTAAAGAAAAAAATTTCTCGATAACCCTTAAAACAATAATTTATTATTTCCATATCATATTCGAGGAAAGCCCCGAGGGTCTGGTTCCACCCCTCCTCCCCCTTTTTTCCCCTTTTGTTCCGGGTACATAAAAGTTGTGTCAGCTTTGTTTTTGTGGGTCTTTTTCTTTATTACCATAACTGAGTTCGCCTATGCGTAATCCGGATAGAGCGTGTCCCGAGACGCGTTCCGCACCGCTCTTACTCCGCGCATAACCGTAGAGAACCATATCCAGATCCTCCTGCGCAAACATGTAACCGACAAATCCATGGCTACCGTGTAGAGTTCGCACATCGGGTACGCCTGGTAAGCTCGGGAATGGCAGCGCCGTGGCAGGGAAGAAAGCCGGGTGGGGTCGAGTCATTGTTTGAGAGGGAAACGGCGCCCGAAATCGCTCATGCCCCATGTTACTGAAATAACAAAAATACACACACACAAAACGAATATAGTTTAGTTAGATGATTTAATTTTTAGTTTGTTTTTTTTTTTTTTTGTTACGATTGCCAGAGATAACATTTACGTTTACGGACATGAAAAAATGGAAATGTATGTATATTTTTTTCTTTTGCATGGCCTTTTCTTCACTGGAATAAATTATTAACCAGCATGTCAGCCACCTTTTCTATGATATATATTCTGATGCGAAAACTCAAGCTGTTTCACTGAGTGAATGGATGTGGCTGACCCGGGGAGATAACTTATTTTCACAGAAAACTGTCAGTCCAAAACATGATTTGAACAGGAACAAATAAACTCTCCCTGGGACTGTGGCCTCCGGGGGTGTGATGACGGAACCGCTGTCATAGTAACACCTTCAATGCGCCTCTAAGGTACGAACTAAACAGTGAAATCGTCTAGGGACTGGCTTGTTACATTCTTACATGGAAACTGAGAAAAACTAAATAAACTGTGGCAGGGGTCATTTATCAACGCTAACAAATTATAGCATTCCCTAAAACAATGACTGGTGTGAAGCTCTGTAATACTGTTTGGGCCTTCCAGTAGTTTCAACTATTTTCTAAAAAATTAAAAAACTTGTCTGCTGACAGTTGGCCAGCTGATTTTTTTTCCGCCGCATTTCACGGATAATTTCAAAACCACGTGGCTAGACAATACACCCACATTTCTCAGGGGAAAAAATAACAGCATTTTTTTCGCATTTTTTTTTCTGCTTGGAAATCAAATTAAATCTGTGCGTGGAGTTTGGAGTGACATGAACGCAACTCTCTCTCTACAGACTTCATTATTCGTGATGAGTTATGCAACAGTTTTCATTACGGGATCAATCTCGGACTAATTAATGATTCCTTCTGCGGAAAACGGGACACAGCAATCATGCAAACGGGATGGGGAAACACTAGCTATTATTTATACGGTAAGATAGATCATCTGCCTAATAAAGCTGAGAAAGAGCAATAAAATGACACGATAGCCTAAGAAAGTGTATGAACCAATCAAATCACGACTGATTGTGCATGTCAGGAGAAAACGAGAAACTAATTAACTAATAATAAGAAAAAAAAAGTCATAAACTGAAACGAGTACATTCAGAAACAATAAAAATTGTTTTATTTTAAAAGATATTGAAATAGCAAATAAATTGTTATCCTTGAAATAATAATAATAATAATAATAATAATGATAATAATAATAATTAAAATAAAAGAATAAAAGCTTATCAAATAATTTTCGTAACTCTGTTGAGTCAATATTGCGAAAGACATCACGAATTATATACGAATTACATAAAAAATGCACTATATATATATATGAACTATATATATATATAGTTCATATGTATATATCTGCAGCTAAGATTTAACAATTACACGATGCATTTTTTATGTAATTCGTATATAATTCGTGATGTCTTTCGCAATATTGACTCAACAGAGTTACGAAAATTATTTGATAAGCTTTTATTCTTTTATATATATATATAAGATATTATATATATATATATATATATATATATATATATATATATATATATATATATCTTTATATATATATAAGATATATATATCTTTATATATAGTTCATATGTATATATATATCTGTGTGTGTGTGTGTGTGTGTTTGGGTGTGAACAACTTATTGACCATGATTCTTACAACAGAGACAACATATTGGCTGTTATTTCTGAGATTCTACATTGTTCTTCATGAAGTCCCATGTAATTATTTATTTTTAAATGTTTTGTTGATTTTATAATAAATGTCTTTATTATATGACATGATATGAAAGCAATGGTATGAAAAGATACCCGGTGTAACTGTATATCTTGCACCCTGTACACTCCCACCCCAGCTGGTATTTTTTGCCCCTTATTGGTATCACTTTCTAAAAGGAAGTTAAAGTTGAGCAAACAAGAAAGCGCTTCTTGAATAATGTGGATGTTATTTATGATAATCTAGCTATCAGGAGTATCCACATGGGCTCTCTAAAATGCTAAGAAGGATATTAAGAAAAAATTAAAGAATTTTCTGATCAAGAATGCCTTTTTATATTTTGTTTGAATTATGTTGAATTTAGTCAATAAAGTAGTTCGAGATAGTTTTATGAGTCCATTTATTCGCATGAACAAATATTATCAAAATATATTTGCACGCAAAAAAAAGTTTGTGGATGGGGGATGGAGGTAAATATACTGGAAAGGGGAAGATAGCCTAGTATACTTTCCCCATGGGGAAGCTGTACAAGGGGGGGGGGGGTTAAGATATTCTGTTACACCGGGTCGGCATCTGGTTTCATATATGTTACAGTGCGTGTAAAAAAATAATAAAAATAATAACGTGGAGAAAATGGCTAATTTTGTGGTCGTCATTATCATCATGATCATCATGATCATGATCATCATGATCATGATCATGATCATCATCACCATCATCGTCGTCATCATCATCATCATCATCATCATCATCATCATCATCATCATCATCATCATCAACATTACTTTTATTATTATTATTATTATTATTATTATTATTATTATTTAATTTCACACATTTTAAATATTTTAATAGCATTAGTAGACCAACTTCTTTTTTTACCCGCATTTATTTACTACCTGATTGGGTCGGCTTTTTATCATAAATTTAGTTATCAGCATTTTGCTGTTATTTGACTCAAGAAAATCTGTAATTCGATTGGTCAATTCCCAAGTCAATATTTTTTAATGTTCGCCAGAACACCAAAATCTACAGCTATTGCAGTTATTTGTAAGCAAAACACCAATTATGCCATGGGGGGGGGGGGGGGGGGGAAGGGGGGGGTGGAAACTGTTGATAGCAAACAAAAGATCACGTACCTTTGACGCATCACGTGTAAGCTGGTTATGGTACCAGGAAGAGGCATAACTGCCGGAAGGGCGCGGGGAATCCGTGACGTCATCCCGCCCATCTGTGACGTCATGCCGGACGTAGACGGCGCTGGGGAGACTATTCTGTGCAGAGTTGGTCGCACTGGAGAAACTTGAGGACAGTTGTTACGTATATCCAAAACCGTTGACGACATCCTTTATATATTTCAACTAAATTCACTATTTTAATATTTATAATATTAGTTTAGGTTATCTTTTTTCATTTTGTCCCTCTAACCCTGTTTTGGTTATTGCATTATTAAAACAGCGGTTACCGTAGAAAAGGTCTCGTTTTTTTCAAATACACGGATTTTAAATTTAGCATTTAGAAACGATATTGTTCCAGGTATTTTACCAAGTATTTTTACTTGTTTTTATTATTGCTATTATTTTGACTGCAAAATATTACTTTTCGAATTTCACTGAAAGGGTTACTAAACAAACTTAAAAATGAACCAATAAGCGATTTTACTTATATTAGTTAGATATTTTTTCACATTTCTTTTATGTTATTTCACTTTCTAATCATTTTAATAAGCAGTTTCCTTGATGCATCTGAGAAGTAAAGCGAGAAATTGTAGGTCTGCAAGCGACTTTATTGGATTCATTTACATCAAAAGGAAAAAGCACCATTTATGGAACAGAATAGAAAATGAGCGCGTTCCATTGGGCACTCTTTCTCTTCCCTATTATATAAAGCCCCGCCTTCCAATTTATTACTCTTAGGTTTTCTGTCTCTAACACGTTTCTTCAACCACAAGAGGTAAACAGGCAAATTAATCGTACACCAAAAATAGACTAGAAATAACCATTTTTTTCTTCAATTTCACTTGAATTATGATGAACAGTTGAAGTTAAAAAAGAAAACAACACAAACAGAAACACGAAGTTCAAAACTCAAAGGATGTATAATAATTTTCCTCGTTTTTGTTGTGGCATGTTCCGTAACTTTTTTTGTAAGCAAAATTGGGAGACAGAGACAACGATTTAGATAAGACTGAAAAAAAATCAATAAACAATTGGAAGAATTACACATTATGTTTCTGCTATTTTTTAATTTTTGTTAGATTTCCACAGTACACACTGCGGGGATGGAGGAGGGGGGGGGGGGGGGTGAACTAAAAAAATTGCACTGCGTAACCGCGGACACCCTTCAAATTTGTTTGCATGATTAATGTATGTGTTGTTGTGTCCCCCCTCCACCCAGTAAACATTTTCAGGTCGACCGACCAAAACTGAATATTACTTTGGTGGTACTTTGGCCGTAAGTGGTTGGGACCACAGGTCTTTGACACATATAACCGGCGTCTTTGACACAACGTTGAATAGACTTTGGGTCAGCAACCTTGTTTAGATTTTGCTTTTGGTGGTAGCCAAAGCGCAAATTTCTCTGACGTCAGATAAACGTCTTTGATACAATACTTAATAGGCATCGAAAAACCCATATTGGATAAACATCTGGCTAACAACTTTTTGTGTTATAGCTCACCGGAAATGGTATCTATGAGAGGTCAATTAATAGACCGAGGACGTAAAATATGAGAATTTCAAGAGTCCGCAAGTTTTTTTCCCACCTATTTTTGAAAAATATTCATGAAAATCAACTTCACGTATCACGTATCCTGCGTGACGGCAAATCGCAAGGGTGTGGATTACTATAACGTAGGCTGACCACACTATGGATGTAGTTGTTTTGGTCGTAATTCTAAGTTAATATTTTGACGACGCCTATACAACGTCGCTTTACGGACCGTAGACAACATCGCATTCCCGACGTCTATACAACGACGGGTCATGGACGTTGTTTCGACTTCCATTTGCAACATTTGCGCAACGTTGACTAGACGACGAGAAATCGACGTCTATCCAACGTCGAAAGGCAGTCATTGTTTCGACTCCCATAAACAGCGAAAATCCGACGTTGATCCCACGTTAGGCACAGCGTCAAACCAATGTTGATACAAAGTCCAAAGCAATTTCAATAATTTTTTCTGCGCTTTAACCAATTTTTGTACCTTTCAAAGCTTATTATTAGTGCAACGTCGGATTTCCATTTGACTTGTCAGTGAGCGATATTAAAAGAAAATTACATGTGCCTGTGTTGGGATCCGTTGTATCTTTTCATACTAAAGTAGGCATACCTCAAAAGGTACTAAACGTAGACACAAATTTCTTACATTTCCTTGATCCTTGCATTGTGAGAACAATTGAAAATGGTAATTGTTAAACTTAGAGACAAAAATTGCTCAACCACGTTTTAGAAGCAAACGTGGAAGCAAAGATTTTTTTTTCATTGGAATTTTTTTGTCACGGATTAGAATGCAGGGGTTTGTCCAGGCCGGCGTAGTTTTGACTTCCATAAACAAGCGAAACTGGACGTTTATCTGACGTTGAGTGGGACTTTATCCAACTTCGATTGAACGTCGCAATGTTTTCTGGTCCTGTGAACACATTTTAATTTGCATTGTTAAAAAAATGAAAAAAAAACTAATGAAAAGGACTAATTTTTTTCAGTGTTTTTGATTGTTTCTTAGCAATTTTTCCACGCTGCCTATGAATAGTGAACTTTACATTATTCAACTACTCAATATACTATATCTTTGCACAAGTGTTGTGGCATGGGCATGGACTAAACATATGGGTAACAGCACACACAGTACATATTTTGTTTGCTTCTTTCGTTTTCTTTTTAATTTTAAGCAGGGTGGGAAAATTGAATTTGCAAAAAGAAACTATATATATATTACAGGGAATCTGTGAAATTAGGGATTTCATGAAATCCCTAGTGGATCCGTGTAATAACTTGCTCAATCAATTTCGATGTTTTTATCGACAATTTTCATGTTTGCAATGTAGCATTTTACCCAAATTAATAGTAGATTTTGAATTAATATACTCAAAGCACTCCATTGCCAAACTTTCATTCATGAGATACTTCAGTACCTGAATGTAGCGATATTTTTTAATCCTATGTAACTTATGTCACATTTCACGCCAAATTCTGTTATTTTGGATGGTAATGTTATAAATTCCAATTCCTTTCGATGTGAAAAAGGATACACAGTTTTGAAGAACCACTAAACAGCCTTCCTGGTTGGATAATTTTTTCAAAATAGTTTTATAATCAATATGAGCTTATGCATTGCACGAATTCCCCAGGGATTTCATGAAATTCCTAATTACACACATTCCTTGCAACATATGTATAATTCGGGACACACTCTAGAATAAAAATATCATAACTATCCGCTTGAATAAATGTTGCTTTGTTCTAATACTTAGCTTTTTCAAGTCATGGGATGAGAATGAAGTGAAAATGGAATTTTGATATTAATAAAAAGCTGTAACACTAGAAAGTCAATGTGCTTGAAGTGTAATTAAAAGGATTATTATTGTACGAAACAAGCACTGACAATATTATGATTGAACCAGGAAGGGGACCACCCAATGACGTAAAACTAGGATAGAAAAAAAAAAAGAAATATCAAGATCAAGGCCTAACTACAACCCAATTTCATTTTTTTCTCGAATTATTGGACAAAACTGGCCTATGAACTTGCCTTCTCCCAACCTCCGGGATCAACTACTGAAAGACGCATTTGGGGTAAATTCAAAGCGAGGCTGCTGGAAAGTACCATTTTTGGCTGATGCAAGAAAAATGTGAAGCCATCGAGCGAAAGATTTGTCTCCCCTGTAGTTAATGACCTTTCTCCAAGGAAAAGACAGCTAACAACTCAATTGTTCTTCTGAGCATCTTATTTTTCCTAATGACTTTCACTTGGAGGTCGGCTAATTGTGTAAGCGTTGGGAATAATATGTCGCCTGTCGTTTGTTCTGGGGAAAACATGGCAGAAGAATGTCTTTGGAAATTCCTTTCAGATTTACTCAAGATCTGTTTGTTTTACAGCTCAGAATGGTGTAAAAATGGGTAGCAAGCTCTTAGGATCGCTTTTCTCAGGCAGCAAAATGTTGGTAGGAAGCTACAATAGGTTAAGTTCATTTCAACAATGAAAATAAATCTGTTCAATTGAGTAAGCTCTTTTTCTATGGGAGAGATAATTAGAATAAAGCCGTTTGTAGTTTTCTCAACATTTGTCCAATAAAGAAAACAAGTTGTAATTTTCCCCCCAAAGTTTACTTTTGATTTCTAATATTTGCATTATTATTGGCTTAAATCGTTGTTCGACTGTGATTAAGTTACTAAATTTGCTCGCTTTGCCCAAACGGATCAAATTCTCATTATTTGAAACCGCCGACACAGGTGTATAGCAAATGACTGTGGAATTCAAAGAAAACGCGTTTTTTACATTATGCTTCCAGTTTTTTTAAACAAAGCCAATACGGTTTAGTGCATCTTTAACGTATCCGGGAGACGTTATATAAAATCTGTACTATCTATCACATGTATTTTTACACAACCATCTTTAATTTTCGGGAATCAGGGCAGAGGTTTAACCCCCCTCCTTCCCCTTTTCATAAACTCAAACAAATGGGTCGGAGCGAGTTATCTGCAAACACTTGGTTTTCCCAATGCACACACAGACACAACCAATCTGGATACCGGCCTCCCTACCATATATATATATTTGTCCAAAGGACAGTACCGGTGTATCTGCTCAGGAAAAATAAAAAATAAACAAAAAATAAATAAATAAAACGGGAGAAAAATAACAAAAAATCTCTGTTCTCTCGGGATATTTTTATAGGCATTTCACTTCGATAAATCATCAAGCTTGCATTGCGGTACATCAAGAACACGACATTTGCGTGTGATTGTCCAATCGAGAGGAAAATGACTTACGCTTGGTGAATCAAAAACATTTTATTGTCAACATAAAGCTAATACGTTTGCCTTACAGTGGGCCATTTGCGTTACATGTAAAGTCAGTGTAACCCTTTGAACAGTTTATAGTCTTTTACTAATTATGTCAAAGGCTTTTAATTTTGCTCTTAGAAAACATAACTTCTAAGCTATAAAAATGGGTGTTAACTGCAGCGGTCGCTTGTGGGCTGTAATATTAAAATGACAGATTGCTAAGTATCTCGCTGTAAATCAAACCTCGGCAGCATGCTTAAACAAGGTTTAATTATTTTATGAAGGATAATTTCTTAAATGTATGACAGTTGACAATGCACACGACACTCCAAATAATTTCCTTTCAAAAACTAAAGCGATGCACAATATAGAAAAAAAAACAACCGATAAGGGTGATGTCTTGTTAAAAACTTTGGGAATACGGAACGCGTTGTTAGTTTATACCACAAACTTCATTTGAAAATCTCTGGATTCCTACAGGGACAAATTAAAAATTTCCCTTCATTTGGTACAGGATTAGAGCATCGGGGATTATCCGGAATGCTTCTTAAATCCTATTGTTTATCAGATGGAGAGCCATATTGAAATAACTTTGCATCCTTTCAAGAACAGATGGTTCTGGGCATTGGTTGCATGTCAAGCGACCCTCCCCTGCCCTTAGCCTTATTTTTATAGTCACCACACTATCATGTTAATGGGTAATAATACTCAACACACAGCAATAAAACTTAAGCACAAGACTTAACTTGGGCATTAGACAGTGAATAATTTCACCATAACTCACGCGTAGAAGTACGTTAACACGTTCCGCTTGTGATACCACTAAAGCCGGCTGGAGCAGGCTTTATGGAAAGAACGTGGGTGCTGCTTAAAACTCTACCCCTACTCTATATCATACCATGTCGTCAATAAAATCGTACTTGGTCTTACACACGGCATCCATTTCCATTTTCTGCAGACGTTTGAGAGGTGGGTGACAGGCGAGAGAGAGACATGAGGGGATGGGGGGGGGGGGGGGGGGGTTAGAAAAGGACGGTGAAGTTCAACCCCATCAATGCTGCAACGACCGCTAAGTTTTAATGCGCTACTAAGCAGTGGATTAGAGCGGGGGACACTTTGTTCGGTGCAGTAGCATTTTGAAGCAATTTCAGAACGACACCCACGGGTGCTATCAGCGTGACAAGATAGATAGCGGGAAGGCGTGACGTAGATCTTTGCGCCGACAAGTCGTGGCTGCTTAGATTATAATCTTCTCTCTCTTATGCTCCCCTGCCCCCCCCCCCCCCCCATCTCGATTTTTTTTCTGTCACATTAATGACTGTTGTTATTTCTACACAAAAAAATTGGATCAAAATAACAGAATTCTTTGGAATATTTCTTGATAAATGCTTAATTTGTGGATGTAATTACGAGTGTGCTGAGGGACAGGGGGAGGGAAGGGGTTGGTAGCGTAAATATGCATTCAAATTACCAGTGTTCTGAGGGAGAGGGGGGGGGTTGATAGCGTAAATATGCAGTTCACTACGAGTGTGCTTAGGGAGATCGGGACTGATAGTGTAAATAATCAGTTCATTACGAGTGTGCTGAGAGAGAAGGGGAGGGAGCGGGCTGATAGCGTAAATGTGCAGTTCATTACGAGAGTGCTGAGGGAGACGGGGGGAGCTGATAGCGTAAATAATCAGTTCATTACTAGACCACATAAACGAGTTCATCCCAAACTAGACCGTTTTCGCTACCGAGTAGCGAAAATTACACTTGGGGGTCACAAAAAATACGATTCTAAACTCTTGATCCCTTACATATCGTCTTTTAGGCCCAAGGGCTCGAAACTAAACTCAAAATCGTTCTATCTCTAACCGTTTTCAAGATAATGGTCAACATCCGGTTTTTGGCTTTGACCATGGCCGAGGAGGTCAAGGTCACCGAGGTATCTCTTACATATCATCATTTAGGCCCAAAATCTCTAATCGTTTTCGAGATAATGGTCACCTTCTGGTTTTTTTACTTTGACCATGTCCGAGGAGGTGAAAGTCACTGAGGTACCTCTAAAATATCGTCTTTTAGGCCCATAGGGTAAAAAAATACGTTCAAAATCGCTCAATCTCTAACCGTTTTCGAGATAATTGCCTACTTCCGGTTTTTCACCTTGACCATGGCTGAGGAGGCCAAGGTCACCAAGGACCCCTTACAAATCGTCTTTTAGGCCCAAAGGATCGAAAATAAGCTCAAAATCGCTCTATCTCTAACCGTTTTTGAGATAGTGGCCCACTTCCGGTTTTTGGCATTGTCAATCGTTCTCTAAGGTTATGGCTAAAATGTGGCTTTCACGGCGTCTAATCACCCTCTATCAGTGAGCCAAATTTCATCACTCTTGAATTGGGAAAAACCCAAAACTGCAACCAACTTAAATTTGCATACGCATTCTGTGAAGGCTTACATTGAGAGTTGGGCGATCAATACACCGAGGCTGATATGCCATTTTAAACTACTGATCTCAGCTTCTTGCCGCCTGTTTCGCAAATTTGTTTTGTCGTTTTTTAATTGAAAAATTGAGGGAATTTAAAAAAATACAGTTGGATCAACCAGACATACTGAAGTTTATCATATCCAAATTTCATCTTTCTAGCCCAAACGAAAAAAAACATGCCATAACTGCGGCTAACATTTTCGTACAAATTCAATACACTGGGGAATTTTGACAAACCTCAAGTGTAATAAAGACTGATCAGAACTTTGAATGGATTTCAATTGTTATCGTGAATTTTACTTAGTTTTTTTTTTTTTGCCCCAAAAATGTGTTCATTATGTACCAGGATTGTTGTATTGCGTTTGGGTGCTAGCTCAGGTTTGGGTGCAACAATATACCCAAATGACATAACACATACGAGTTTCCAAAGTAAAATTAATTTATTTCTGTAAGAAACCAGATAGTGAAGGTAATACTGGAAAACTGTTTAAAGTAAGTTTAAGAAAAAAAAGTCTCAACCCAAATCTTGAACAGGCTGGTCAAGTGGTCTTACCTTGTAAGTTAGGGCAAAGAAGACTCCATCTTTTACCCCCACCCCCCCCCCCCCGCTCCCCTCAACCACAAAGCAGGCACAAAGCTAAGGAGCCGACAGCGTCACTCTTTCTTGCTTTAACTGGGAAAGGGGGGGGGGTGGACACGGATTGGTATGAACCACGGTTTTAATAAAAGAAACTGGCAGAAACTACGAGGTCTCAAGAGGGTACCAAAAAAAAAGGGTTCCTGTCTCCCACCCCTTTTTACCCTGGGGCGGGGGGGGGGGCGGGGAGATGATCAGTAATAGAGGTTAATCCCGTATCCTCTTGTAGTGCTCTCATTATTGCAATGACTGCAGGAAGCGTGAATGTTTATTGGTCTTTGGGGTTCGCAGGCCAAATCTAACACCGACTTGTTACAGCTTCAGTCCTTGTGATTTTTTTTTCTCGAGTATCGATATTTTATACTGTAAATGTATGGATTCTTCAAGCAAGGATACTTCTCGTTCGAATTTTCGGGATATCATAAAACAGGTGAGGGAGAGCCGGACGGCTTATAAATTAGAGCAGTTAGTGTACGCGTGGATTAATGTATACAAGATAGAATTCACGTATTCTCTTACACATTAATCACATTTCTCTTGCAATAGGCCGTGCAGGAAGAGCCCAGGCAAATCCCACCTCAAATATTCCCTTCTGTAGACAATATATTATCACACCTTAAAAATATGCATTTCTTTTGGTTCATTTTCAAGAAAAATCAGGCAGCACATTTCCTATTTTATTTTGCTACACATTTCACCTTTTGTACGTTATAAAAACAGATATAAATGCACATATCAATCTGACTACTGTTTCATAACTAAACAAAATCATATTTTCCTCGAACCAGGACTTAAGCTCTTGGTGAGAACCACATGACATAGAACACATAAAAGACACACATTTTTTTTTTCTTTAATTTACAGGCCAGACAAAAAGCCAGAATTCCACTTGACTAAGTGAACACGGTCAATTCCAATCACGTAATCGTTCAATAATACCAGATCTTTTTCATAAACGTCAATGATTAAAATAATGTTCACATGTTATAACACATGTAAAAAAAAATCATCTCGTTCACTCTCTAAATAATTTTACATGTTATAATACACGTAAAAAAAAAAAACACTTCGTTCACTCTGTAATTATGCTTAACTGTTTAAACAGACATTAGAATTTAATCACAGGTGAAGAAAACATTCACGCAAAACACGATAGCCATAGCGACTGCATACTTCTTGGTGATTCAGCGCTATCTGCTACGGTTGAGAGAATAACTTCTAACACCGAAAAGAAAAAAATCACGGCACCCCTGGGCTGAGTTTGCCTTCAGAATTCGATCGATTTTTCTCGCTAACCTTTCAAATTTGAGTTGAATTCTACCACCAAAAAAAAAAAAAAATGGTGGTGTTAAAATGTTTTGGAAAACCTGAGTCAACTTCTAAAAACTTGTTTGATGAAACGACCACACAGCCAAGGAAAAATTGGGACATGACCCCCAATTTTCCCTCCATTGTTTTTTCATACAACACAGCTACTTTTTTTCTATGCCTGATTTTTATAGTTTATTGTAATGTAGAAAATTTTCCTACAGAAATACTTTAATGTCTCTTGGCAGCAGCCCTCGTCAGTTGTCTGCGCGCTTGCGTTTACTTGGCGGCTCAGTTTCAGGTTCTAACAGCGGAGGTTCCGAATCTGTCAATTAAATCGAATAACATGTTACAAGGTTTAATATCAATCCAAATGATCGAAATAACCGGTAGTAATGATAACACCGAAAAAAATATACTTCAAATTGTTTCCTGTAAACTATCCAACAACTGTGACTATTTACAAAAAAAAAAAAAAAAGAAAAGACATAATAGAAGAAAAATGTAAGCTTTAGAGCAAGAATATGTATGTAACTAATATGCTTCACCTCTTGTATCATCGCTATTAAGAGATTGTTTACTGTCTTCGTTCATTCCGAGTTTAATACCTGAAAATTCAATGCAAAATTTAAGAAGTCATGTGCTAGATGCTGCATAAATTTTCAAACCCCTGCCAACCTTTCGCCAGTAATGTTTGGCAGCCTGTAACATTTCAGAAAGTATTTTAATTCTATGGTAAGCTTAAATCAACAGCAAAAATAATACCACGGTTTTTCCAGTTTACTAACTTCAACCAAAGAAAAAACACTGCCAGCAAAATCTGAATTGCGTGTTAAAATAGACGAGTGCCCGTATTATTTCTCTGCTCGCTTATCCCTAAAACGAGGCAAAAACTCACCATATTTCAATTCCGAGTCCATAGAGTTATCTGGAAATGACATGTTGCTGTCTTCCTGTTCAAATTTAGGAATGATGTTGTTGGTGGAGTTGGAACCAGTGCTCTGTTGCGTGCTCTCGTCCAGACCCAACAGCGACGAATCTGGCACCGAATCTAATTATAGAACATCTGCACTGTGTAGGAAAGCTTACTAAATGATCTCGTTTACAAATCAGCTGAGGTCATTTGCATCTTTTAGGTTTTTTGTCAAGCATACAAATTAGTACTCTTTCCATTTTCTATATTTTCCATTATTAGCGCCGAAAAATTCAACTTCTTTTCTGAACGATATTTTGTGATCAAAGAAACAAAATTGTGTATCTGGGTATTTGTCCGCACCGAAAGGTTCTTTCTCTTTTAGATGCGTTATATGTAGCATAATACAAACTGAAAGCACCACAGACACGCAGTAAACTGTCACTCAGATACCAACCCCTGGTTGACTCTTGGCTGAACTGTACGACCGATGACGTTTTGCTCAACGTGATGTCTTTGCCCTGATCTGCTTTTCCACGGAAAATCGTTGTCTTTTTCTAATAAAAAACAGCTTTAGACAATCAATAGAAAGAACAGATATTCAAGCTGTGAATTTGCCAATAATGTTTTAAGTATTCGAACGCTGGTCACTCATCAAAAATGGTTCCTTTTCGTTACCTTGCCCTTCGTAATATTTTTTTTTATTTTTCATATTTACATATTTATATTTTTAATCAATGTCCTGCTCGATGCTTTTCTCCGTAACCTTTTAAGAGTGCATAATGTAACGCCATATGATTAATGTGAACATACCGTCTGCGTCTCCTGATTAGGCACTACAAGAAAAAAAAACAATCGATTTAAAATTAACGTTTGAGGCTGGTTTTCATGATCATATTTGACGAAATATTGTTATCAATTACTCGTTTACTGCCAATAAAATGATTTCAAAAAACACTCCTTATAACGATTCCACGTACTACATACGTGCACCCATGTAATATAAACACCATAATATATTCATTTATTTTACAAATTCCGATAACAGTGGCACACAACAAGACTTTTAAGATGTACAAAACACAAAAATATACATCTTCACAATAACTGCGGTCTACCTGTGGTCAGTGTACTTACTTGGCACCCATTTGAACACTTTCATGGTTGTATCGCCTATTGTCACCCATTTCTTCTCCCTGTTAAAAGTCGTAGTGGTAGTATTAAGAACTTCGACTTTCATTCAGGTGGAACTGATTTTAGACAAGGCGCGATTTCACGTATAATTGTATCATTATTATTGACTAACACTCTATGACACAACGATGTTTTGACTGTTCCGGGCGGTTAGTAATAAACTTATGGCATGCTTATGTTTTCAAAGGGTTGTAGTAGACACATGCTTAAACTCTTTGGGATCGCTTCTATTGTTTTTGACAAATATGCCGTCAAAATTCGGCAATTGATTCATGTGATCGAGCACTCTGGAGATTCCATGGGTGCCCCTATTTGATGCGAAATAACATAAAAATCTAATTACTCAACCCCGAAATATTTGGGTGTTTTTTGCCTTCTCAAGGGTTAGTTTGAAGCATTTGATGAAGCTTGTACCCCGAGCAATGTTATGGAAGAAGCCAGATTTTGAAGTTCTATGAAGAAACATACAAGTAAATTAATTGAGGTCTAGGGAAGATGAAAGGACTTTTGACCACTCCAAGAAGCCGCTCACTACTTTTGGATCGGCTCTTAGATCGAACTGATACATAAAATTTATTATCATCTGGTTACATAAAACTTGTTATTCGTCCGTTCCATAATGCCAGATTGTCCTTGTGTTTCTTTCAGGCAATAAAAATCGTAAACAAACGGCCGTGTTTTGATCACGTGAACATGACGTCACTCTGATTGATAGCACTTTGTTTTGCACACACATCATTGTGAAAGAAACAGACTGCGGAGTCATTTATTGATTGATTGCTTGATATTTTACTTATTCTATGTTCAAACAATACAATTGCATTACCATAGTAAATCATGCAGCTATGTCAAATCATAATTCTTGAATGATTTTGATTAAATGCTTGAAAAATGGAAAGGCGTAGCTAGAAGTTTAAAAACTTATACTAGAGCACGCCCATACTAATAACACACACACATGAGGCAGTAATATAAAATTATAGCACGTAAAGGCACAAGAAAAACATTAATCACTATATTATGCTATGTAAAAATTCTTAAGCATTTTGTTAAAGAACTTTACACTGAAGCATGATCTGATTTTGTCAAACAGACAATTCCAAGTTTTAACCCCAACTACAGACTTTTAATTTGAATTTAAATTCCTCCGTATAAAGTTTGTTATAAACAATTTACATTTAATAAATGAATCGCTTGCATGATCATAAACAATATTTTCATTCCAACTAGTTTGATTCAATAATGTTGATATTATTGTTTAAAAAAGCCATTCTTAGCCTTCTCAGAGGTCAGCTGTTTCATAGCAACGAAAAAAAGCAAAAGTCCTTCACCTTCGTGCCATCCCTATTTTCGCCAATGATGTGAAATGATTTGCAGAAAAGTTTTATCATAAAAATCAAAACAAACCCAAACAGGAAACATGTGTGAAACACGGGTGATAATCTAAAAATAGAAAACCACGTGTTCTTGTTATTAATTAATATGGTAAACAAAGGTGAAAGAAACAGGAAATAGGACTTTTTGGATAATGATTGACAAAATTATCATGAAAGAAACACTAGGTGTATCTATATGATCATGGTTGACGCGTTCGTACAAACAATCTGGAAGTACATTTAACAGGCGCGACACTAACACCCTGCAAACATCCTCACCACTTTCTGACTTTATCTATTGCAGTTATTACTCGCTTAATTTCTTCTTTAGCTCTACTTCTCGTTTCAGCGCGTCCAGACCGCGTAGATGACATTTTCCCACCGAGTTATGTTCACACAAAATCCTTAATTATCACTCTTAATGCGCATGATCTACAAGCAAAGGTGTGGTGTTTGTAAAAAGTCACTGCAGTTGCCGGAGGAAATCCATACAGGGACGGTACACTACTGGGGAGTTATCCAAACGAAAGGAATATTGTACGAGGGTCCACCCCACTGCTTCCAAACCTGTACAATATTTCAGCGTATCGGCGAGGAATATCTTTTATTATACACACTGCTATGCGCTGTTTGAATAGATCTGAAATGTAAATACTGGCACCTGATACGACACCTTTTCTAATATTTCTTAGAAATATAATATAGCTTTGTAAGGAAAATGTACATCAATATTCTCTTGAAGGAGATGATGATAGTCACCGCCAGTGCAACAATTCTAAGGCCTTAACGACAAATGTCCATTTGCTCGACATGGGTATTTTGATCGGTAATGGAAACTTTTCACGGAAGGGAACTGAGATGTGTATAAAGAAATAATTTAAAATATTACAAACTAACTATTCGATAACAAAACAATATTTTTTAAATCTTACAGTCAGTCTTAAATTAATTCTCCAGTTAATAAGAAAGCGAGACAAAAGGTGGTTTGGAGAAGATGAAGATAATAAATAAATTTAATAAACAGTTATGCGACCAAGATCGACCACAAGGTTTGAGTTCAGTAACTTTAATAAAATAACATAATCAAGCAACCGGCATTGTCTTAAAGAGCAGAAAAATCTAAAGTGTCATTTTGAGTAAGATCAAACCCTCTGTTTGACTTTCTGCACTGTTCTTCCAAATTTATCCACTGGTATCAAGCGGGTTTCGGGATTAATCCAAACTTGTGATATTTACTATTTTGCCATATGTTCACAGTTTTACACAAATGAAAGAACAAATAAAAAACGTAAGCTTTGTGTGGTCTGGATATATGTTTACAGTTTTACACAAATGGAAGAACAAATAAAAAACGTAAGCTTTGTGTGGTCTGGATATATTTAGAATGTTATTTAATTTTCGTGTACGACCCAAACAAATTAAAAAGGGTTTCGTCTGTAAGAAGAAAAATTGCTTTACAAACGTTAGTGTGCTACTCAACAGTTTATCTCATCGGTATCAAATGATCTCAATTGTGACCGTTTTTCAGAAAATATGGACCTTTCACGAATCATAATTATATTCTTTTTTGGAATATTAGCAGGTTAAAAGATATTGATCGGATGGAAAATGTGTTATACTGCACCAAAAATTTATTTGAAAAATTTTATTTTTTCTGAAATATTTTAACACAGTAAAACAAGCAAACAAGTTAAAAGTTTTAGCAAAACTTATTTAAATTTGATTTTTTTCACTATAATATAACCATTTAGCAAATTTTAGCTAGCATGCTGAAAAGATAAAAGAACAGATTTTTGTTCATAGATATTGAGACTTTAAAAGAATAACTGTGGTTTATATGCTTTTTAGTAGTTTGAGAATCAATGGTAAGATCGTGGGTTATTTTTTGCCCTCCATCTCAGTTGATATGAACTGCAGCGAGAAGAGTTAACCCTGTAACCTACAAGCTGAGCCTTTTATTTTTCCTGGCCCAGCACAGACAAGCATACATCACAATATACAGTAGAGCATGAAGCGATCATGGCATCTGGCGTGAGAGGTAATAGAAAAATCAGTGCACTGCTACATCAGTGGAGACACAGCATAGAGAACGCTTTCCAACTGAGCAGTTTGTTTTTGTCTGCAATGCAACATGTACGTGGTGTTATTATAAAAAGTCACAGCTCAAGGTCATATAGTACATACAAGCATAAAATTTATAGAAAACATAAGAAAAATAACCTTTTAGGTCGTAATGTTCTTTTTAAATTGATTGTCGCCACTCGCGTAGTACTGGCAATAAAAGAACCAGCAGTGTCGCTTGGGGAGGCCGATAATGGCTTAATTTTTCGTGTGTTACTACCTCGGTTCGAAGTACGACCCAATTTCTCTTGCTGTTTGTGAAAAACGCGACTGATTCCGAGTTAAACAGATACACGAGAGATGGAAAAGGTACACTTTTGCCAGGGTAGAAAGTGTGACTTTTGTGGGCTTAACCTGTCTTTAATCCTGAATAAAACTTCGATGAAAAACTGAACTTTATCTAAAATTTTAGTTTATTTCACTTTTTAAAAAACTTTTTGCACATATTATACCTTACTATTGTCTTTCATTAATGGGTCGTTGGCAGTATGGAGAGTAGGGGAACTATATTTTATATATATGCTGCGAAGTGAATGCGACGGTATTTTTCTAGGGCTCGAAACCTAGCCTTATGTATTTGTATTTATAAAAACATTTTAACCTAAATAAAAATATATACATCAATGAGGGCTACAACCCCTATATTATAACGATATATTGCCTTCAAAAAGCCTTTTAATACTAAATAAAAATGAAAAAAAATTACAGAGGGCAATAGCCCTAGGGTTCTCACACGCTTCAATGTTTAAACCTAAAATATGGGGACCACAAACAGCGTTTTTCAAGCATTAAGCCAAATGCACTTCAGTTTTGTGTGTTTTTTTGTATTTTGTGATGAATTCTCGCATAGGCACTCCTGAACTGAATACCGATAAATTGAAAATCGTCAAGCACCATGTGGGTAAATGCTGTTAAGTTGTTACCACCCAACTACCATAGCTTTTCGTACACGAAAATAATCAGTAACAAGCACTCTGTCCAAAACCAGTACCTAATTAGCAATAAACCCTAGAAAACTCTCAAAATTATAAAATTATTAAAAATTTAAGCTTTTCCACTACCTTGTTGGCCTAAGTGATGGCCCCTGAAGAACTCATAGAGAATTTGACCAAACATTATCAGACTACTAAGGAAGGAATGTGATTCATTTTTAATATAAAAGTTAAATACGAAAAATTTCGGACATTTTCGGCCAGCTACAATAGCACTTTTAGCCAGTAACATCTGTATTGCAGCTAATGACACTGATAAGCCCCTTACGGAAAAGCCGTGCGCTATAATTAGCCCACTTTTCTGCTCAAATTATATGACTAAATTAAAGCCGCTTTATCCCCATTCTGAGATATGCATACAGGAAAGCTTCTATTTCACCTTGATGTTGATTTGCAATAGGCTTCGCTAAAAATCCCAAAATTTGAACTTGAAAACAGGCCAAAATTGATGTTTTGTTCTTATATAAGGAAGTATTTTTGAAGTAAGGAAGTATTGACCCTATCTCTACTTCCATATACGAATCCCATCGCTTTTTCATGACTTAATATTAAAGCTAACACTACGAGCAATCTTTTTCGCTAATAACTAAACACTTGGGTCTTGTCAAATAAATATAATTTAGCCTACATTCTTAAGTACTTAAACACAGCATGTACTGACAATAGCGAGCTAGGGCTATTATTTACCATGGTTCTATACCGGCAAGCTACGGCCATCTTTCCATTCACTTACTATCACGTCCTCCAAATGATTAAAAATACTCTTTTTAAGTGAAATACATAGCCAAAAATACTATCTTAAGCACAAAAATAGCTTGTACTTGCCCATAAAACGCACTATATCAATGCATGACAGCCATCCGGTCACACAAAAGCACTGATACATTAATTTCTTGACATTTAAAAAAAATCCGTGATATACCCTATTTCTACGATTTCTGCTGGCCAGTCTTTTTGTATCTATTCAACTTAAATTTCTGGGTCTTCGTGGGAACAATTTAAGTCATTTTAAGCTAACTGTACCCTGACCCAACAGCAGGGGAGAGTGCTGTCACTAAAACCAGATTTGCTCTGAATATGCTGAGCGGATTTACTCCAAACTTGGAAACTGTCTCACAAAGACATCATTATATATATATTTTAAAAATTTACTGAAATATATACATCTTATCATTTTACTTTGCCAAAAATTATAGTTTTGTCCTAGTCTTAGTTATCCACTATTTCGGACGGGAACAGATGCATTCTTTGGTTGTAAAACAAGTAAAATCATGCGTCAAGCTTTCTTATAGTTAGGAGCAGGAGCTTGTGCTTTTTATGAAGTATTTTTTATCTATTTATATTTTTCTAACAACTGGGAAAACAATGTGTAACCTATCATGTTTAAAATGAAGACCTGTATTTTTCTAAATTCTCAAACGAACCAAAGCCTGAACTACCTTGCACTCTACGCCGTCCAAGACTCGAAAGGTTTCCAAGGTGTACGCTGTACATGATACACACCGTACATTTTATACACTCTACACTTTACATTTTCATTGTTATTTTCCCTGTACATTCTGAAATTTAAGCAGCAAGTGGCAGCTTACAATACTCTTAGTCAAGAAGCATTGTTCTTTTAAACAATAAGTTAGCCACAAGTCGGGGGTTTTTCACTTATTCAAAACTACATGTAGTTGTCCAAAAGCGGCCACCAACCCAATAAACGGTCAACCAACCTCCTAAGGTACCCACTCAACCAGTCAGTGGTAGCATACATTATACAATTTTTCTATGCCATTGCTCTCTTCGACACTTTTCCAATATTTTAAGACTGTGTTAAGTAGTACCAAGATGCGATTTCATAACCCGGAGGGCTTACATAATTTAAAGCAAACATGCCTAAGCCGTATTAGTATGGTCACTGATTATAAGACGCCCTCGCCATTCTAGTCACTGCCTAATATACCTATGTACACATGGTACTGCACTTGCCTCTCTCGTTTTTTGATCATACGATCTCGCAAGGAAGATTAAATCCGCATTATGTTTGTTGTAGTATCAGGACCGGTATGATTTAAATCAATTAATTTAATCATGATTTAAATCAACATAAAATCGTGACTATAAAATTTTTTGATTTTTAAAAATCGTTTGTAATTAAATCTTTGTGTGCAGAAAAAAGGTACTCATCAGTCATTTGCGACCCCTTTTGTTTAAATAAAGCATTTTATATCGTACATTTATCAATACGCATGAGTTTCGGAAGTGGGGGTTACTACAGGGCAGCAGATTGTAAGGGCCAGTGATGGTAGCTGCAACCACTCCTGTTTGTTTTTCATTGTTCGATTTTGATGATTTAAATAAAAAATCAAACAACTCGATTTATATAATTAAAAAACTAGAACCGCATTTTTGCTAGCAAAATGGTAAACACTTGACAAAAGTTAAAACGCAAAAATACTTCCTTCAGTGGGTTATTTCTTGAATAATATAAAGTATTTTACAACATGCATACAGTGTGTTATACAACTATGTACAGAGTTTATGACACTGTCAAGAAAAAATTCCACAGGTTAATAACTCATTACCAGCTAAATATATTAGCAAACAACACAGCTTGAATACGTCTTACAAGCCGAGTAGTGTTTGGTTTTTGTTGAGCTAAGGTTTGATTGACTGATCAGGCATACTCTGTGTTATCTGATCGAGCTCTTTATAAGTTTTATGGTCCTAGGACCCATAGTGTCACAGAAGAAGACACAAAAATCGGAAAACTGTGAAGAAGAAAAAAAGGACGAACGGCTGTTCGCACAAATTCATATAAACCTTGAAAGCTAACAGTTCGTCAAGTATTAATAAATGATTCTATTTTCAATCGAATTTTTTTCACTCCTGACTAGTACGCTGTATGCTAAGATGGAGTCGGCGCTCTAATACCGTACAAGCTGTATATAGTGTAACCATTGTTCACAGGATGCTCTACCAATTGTTTGGTACACGTTGTGGCCCTGCTGAAAAGGACCACTTACCTTTCTAGCTAAAAGCATGCTATACCGAAAAGAAAGGGATATCTTAGAATCCGCATATAATGCGGACACTTACAAGCTGATTAAATCGATACACGAGGGAAGCGATAAGGAAATGGCACGGCAATATCATGTGCGTTAAATGACAAATTGCTATGTAGTTCCAGTCGACTTCAACCTCCACAGAGTCCTGTTTGGAGAGGTGACTGGCTGCATTAACGTCACTCAGAATGAAACTGGACTCAAGTCATTCGGGTGGGTGATAATGCAATAGTTTTGTATTCTTTAAAAACTGTATAAGATAAAGTTTCACTGATGCGTACACAAAAAGACTAGACCTCACTTTTAGTATTGACACCGGTAACTAACTATTTGAGTTCTTTTTAAGTGAAACGGAAATTATTTTCATGTTAACTTCACAGAATTTTGTTGGTACAGCCCAAAGCTGAAAAAACGCACAAATTACTCGAAACCGGTCGTTTATTAACGACGCTTGCCGATGTATTGTTATACATGAACACAGAGCGGATGGCTATTTTAAAAGTAGTTCATCTGCTTAATGAATACTATTTCCTGGAATCTCCAGTGGGTCTACAGGTAAAAGGTGTTGCACACAACAGACCGACGTCGCCCATCGTGTGTTTTGGATCCTTGTTGTGTCCAACAGCCAACCCCTATGGCGGTTCAGTCTGCTGCGTATAACATCTTTTACTCCGCAGATCCACTGGAGATTCTGAGGAAATGGCAGTCATGACAATCGAAACCACTTGATCCGCAAGTGGAGACATTGATGTATGGTGGTGATGGATAGGAATCACATAATCAGACATCGAGATGGGACGAAGTTCATAACGAATTTTGTAGAAGAGGTAGAGATCGTGTAAAGCTTTGTGATCTTGTAATGTATGCCATTTCAAGACTTTTCAGTTTTTATCTCCCAGAGTTCATCTCTTTTGTAACAACTTGGACCTTTCCGCATTCAAAAGGTTTGTAAAGCAGAGTGTCTGATCCCTGCTGCAAACATAGACATGACAAAGTTTTGAAAAGGTGACCATTATCATTTTCTGTTATCCTCGCACCTTCACAAAGGACATTATATGGAAGTAAGGTACCGCCGTAATAGGCATTTTTATTTATCAGATTTTTCGAGACAATTTGATGAAACAAAGCATGAGTATTGCAAGTGTTCAGTTGTGGAACCTCTTACCAAGAGATATAAAAAACATTGAGTGAATGTGTAACTTTAAGTCGTAATAAAAGCATTTTTTCCTTTCGAACTATGATGATACTGTTTAGAAAAACCTTACTAAACATGTAGTAAATAACACCCATTTCGTAATAGAATGCTACACTTATTCGAGTGGCTTACTGATTTTCCTTAAAATATTGAACATGCATAATCTTTGTGTTTTCTTTCTATTGCCGTCAATAAAGAATTTGCCTAATTATGAACGAATCATTTTAAGAAAGTAGTAAAGATGTGGAATATTTATTGTAATCGGACAAGTGTTTATTAAGCTCTGCTTTTGCTTGATCCCTTTCCGTCTATTTATGTATGTATGAGAGTCTTTACCTTTTTTGGCAATTGTAAAGTTGTATATATTTGTAGTACGGAAAGTAAAATTTGAAATCTAAAATCTGAAGATGAAAATTTTACTGGCTGCACGCTACTAAAAACATCTAAACGGAGCTTAATACCTTTCATACCAAGCTATATGTTTTCGAGCGGACAGCCTCTAGCTTTGTGGCAAAAAATCCAAAGTAGGTCGTGTGGCGATTAGTCCAGATACCGCATGATCGATTTTTCCGGCTCATCTAGGTCGTTGTTATGAAACAGCTGACCTCTGATGAGATCTCTCCAAGTGTCCAAGTCACCAAAATCTATATTTTAGTGATTTAAAAAAAAAAGATTCCTCTCCTTTATAAGTACTATTTTGCGCGGAATCCCCATTGGGTCTGCGGAGTAAAAGGGGTTATACACAACAGACCGAACTGCCGTAGAGGTCGGCTGCTAGACAACAACGCATCTAGGTTGAAAGAGAAACATTCAAGTAGGGTATCGGTAGGTACGAGCAATATATAGATATTTTTGGCAAATAACCGCGATAGTAACAAAAGAAGTGAGCCCCTTAGTGGTGTAAATAAATAAGAAGATATTGACTGTGTGGTTTATAGCATGTGCTGAAGTCAGTGAATGAAATTAAAGACGTTTTGCACGGACACCGTGGGGCTTTTACCACGTGATTAGCTCCGAGTAGCTCTGACTTGTATACCATCGTGCATCTCTCTGTCAGAGCTACGAAGCCTTCCATTGCTCCACTAATAGGGGTTAATTTCATATTTTCTGAGGCACGAATCCGGCATACCAGCCCCTATTATTCAAACATCTACAGAAAGTTCATGCGCAATATGCCCTTTTTGTAAAACAGGCACACTTTTTAGCGAGCTGTATATCTTTTATTTGCTAATAAAAGTACAGAAAAGTTAGCTTCCGCACCCACCTGTCAAATATTTGTTTACATTCTGGCTTTTAAATGTCACGTGACTAAAGTCAAGGGACCGAAAATTTAAATAAAGGGGTCGTAGTTTATTTCTAAAATACACTCTAGAATAGTTGATAGATGCAGAGTTAGGTATAAATTTATTTTGTATGACAACAATGTTTGACTATTTTTTTTCATGTTCTTTTTGAAATATCAATTTAAAAGTTTTTCTGGTGGATAATTGCAAATAGGTTTGGGGTGTCTGTCCGTCCGTCTGTCCGTCATCGCTTTATACCCCTATGAATTTCGGGGCGGTTGGGGCCTGCTTGTGTTTCACAAATACTCACTTGTTTCCGCATTATTTTCTTTTAAAGAAAGCGTAACACAGAAGTTGTATATGATTACCGTTGTACTTTGAGGTTCTTTAGCAAATGCCAATAAAAACCTATGGGTCGTTGAATGTCGCACAAAGTAGACACAGGGGTGCCTCGAAGCGAGCGCGTTATATCGTGAGGCTTTGAAGCGGTGCCTAGAAACTTTTTAGCGCACCGCTTCTTGGAGCATCCACGTGATATTTGAAAAAAAAAAAACTCACGAGTACGAGTTTAAAGAAAGGTACACTTCTTGCGACATCTGAAACTTGGTATAGAGTGCTCGTCTGACGATCCTGCATGCGCGCATTTATTGACTTCTGCGTGGGCTTGTTTGTGTATAGGCAATAAATCTGGATTTTTTTTCGCAACAACAAAATCATTAAGAATGCATATTTTATCCGAGTTACGGATTCCTATTTGGTATGTCTGGAATGTGTGCACTTCCCTTTTGTGGACACAGATTGCCCACCCACAATGTGTTATAGTGGCGTGAACCTGCTCGGATTTCTGAGGTGTTAACAGTGGTAATGTGAAGTTTATGGAACGTCACCCGCTCTTAGAAGTTGTCCGTGTGATGTGTCCTGATATGATGCATATTCTCCATAAATCATTTTCGCAATAATATCCCGACTAGACTGATAGATAGCTGTTCAGTTATGAAAACAAAATGTTCAATTCTTGCATTTTTTCGCAGGGGAAGACGAACTCAGAAACACACCCACATAGAGACTCAAGAATGGAACAAACGGAAGTCGCCGAAGTGAAACTCCCTCGGAGAGAAGACGCCACACATGTCGGTGACATTCCGCCTAAAAACGAAGCTATGGTTTTAGAGAAAGAAGCGCCATTAAGCGATGTTGGCTCGTCAAACTGTGACACCATTGGGGAAGCAGATAAAGCGTCATCACTCCTGTCATGTGCTCCAGAGAATGACGCAAACGCTGCCACGAGCGACGTCACATTATCACAGAATGAGGGCACCGCATCTGTACCAGTGGCTCCTGGTGAGTGTGGAAGTGTCATTGACAATGAATGTGACTACGGCTAATTTTGTTTACTTATACAAAAACAAAATAATAGCAATAATAAAAAACGGTTGAGGGCTGTGCTCTCTAGTACGACGGCTTGTTGAATTGGTTTTTGTAATGAGGTGCAGTTAATTTGCATATAATGTAATAAAAATTAGTTAAGGTCAACGAAATTACAGTAGCTAATACGTAGCAACTTTGGAAGTGATTTGTGTTTCTTAGCCTAGTGTAGAAGCTATATCAAGCTACTTTCCCACCAACCCAACATCAGTGTGTATTGGTTGAATATTCCACAGATGGTGGAAAGTCTGCCCCGGAACTAAATCCGTATGCGTACCTGGAGAGGGATGCCTTTACGTCAGAGTTGTTCAAGATTGAGATTCAGAACTTACCCAGATTTTTCGGCGTGAAGGTAATCTAAATAGGCCGGGTGAGAAAAAGTCACTGCTATGTGTTTTAAAAACAACATCATTTGGCATGTTCTATAAGAATCAGTTTGTGCTATTCGTCTCGTAGAGCAAGTCTTAAGGATACAGAACGTACGGTTTTGTTTAAAATGTGTCTTTTATGTGTAGCAAATGAAGAAGAAGTTGGCGTCGTTGAACCTTCAACCAGTTAAAATCAAAGTGCTGGAGCGAGCAGGCTATGCCTTTGTGAACTTCAAGTACGTCTTGTTCTGGGTAAAACACTGCAGAATAATGAGTTTTATATAATTGAGGTTAGCCATCTGGAAACAAAATGGCAGGGTTGCTTTTTGAGGTCGCCTGGGACTTAAAGGTAACAGTGTTCGCGTTAATGCAGTCTTGCCTCTTTTTCAAGGCTTTTGGAAAAGAAGCAATTGCAAACGCTGCGCACTCCAGGCCTGAAATATTTTACGTGTACATCATTTTTTGCGAATACGCAAAAAAAAAAAAATAATAATACGTAAGTAAATAAAAAAGAGACCGACGTAAAGTTTTGGAATCCTTATGTAATTGAGTTGTTGTATGTGGATTATTTGTAGGAGTGAAGAAGAACGGGAGTCGGCCTTAGCTGTTTTGGAAGGGCAACAGTGGAAGAACAAGAACATCAAGGCCAAGGTGTGAGCGTGTGCCTTTGGGTTTACTTGGCAGATGGGTGATGGCGGTGTGGGTGGAGAGAGGCGATATCAGCTTTGTGACTGGGGGGGGGGGGGGGGAGGAGAGGGGGGAGGAGAGGGGGTCGGCGGGGGGGAGTGGCGGATTCTCGGTCGACGTATGGATTTCTACTGTTCCATCTTTTACTACTGCTAAAATCTGCTGTACATGTAATTTTGGCAAATAGTAATGGCCAATTCTGTACATCAATTACTTTATGAAAAGGTTTTTTTATGGCTCTCGAGTCTTGTTATTTATGATAAGGTGGCGTCATACTTTGATTTTGCAGAAAGCGAAACCGAAAGAAGACCCATTGGTGAAGAAGAGAAAACTCGAAGCAGGTTAACCAGCTAAACGCCTTTCGTAAATAAGTGTATGTAAAGAGACATTGTTATCTTTCTTCATTTTAATAGTCAGAGCGAAGGCAGTCTGATTTTCCCGTAAGATTAGTTTCTTACATGCGCGTCTGTAATGGTGATGTGGGTGAGAAGAAACTGAAATTAAAACTGGTAGTGATGAAATTTTTTTACTAGAAAAAAAAGTGTTAAAAGGTAATAACTGAAAATGAAAACCCAGTGTGATGCTGTCTGCGGTTGGCTCTAAGATACCCGATTGCATGTGTGTTTAGAATCGGAGGCCAGCGACGCTAAAGCAAGTAGAGAGGAAAAGGATACTCGCACGGTGGAGGAAAGGTCAGAACTTCCTGTCATGGTCAAACTCTGCGTCCCCCCCCCTACCCCAGAAGACACACTAAAAAAAAAAAAAACAAAAAAAAAACTGCAAATCAGCCCTCAACTTATGTTGATAATTTCGTTTTCTTTTCAAGAGAACTGTTAGTGTTTTCGAATGTGGTTCTCTTTGGAGAAATTTCGTCGATCTGAACTTGGTGGCTTGACCGATTTTGTCTTCTTGGCACTAATAAACAAATAAAATAAAACACGTACATAAAGCACTATTTTACAACAGGCTGAACGACTCGGTGACACCGTATTGGAGGATGGCGTACACGGAGCAGATCCAGGTAGGCAAGGTCATGCCACAGTCACCTCACAGAAGACGGGGAGCAGTGCTCTGTTGCTCAAGCTGAGAGGACAGGCAAAGGGAAATGTGATCACCCCCCCCCCCTCCTCGCTCCCTTGTGTGTCTTTGAAGTTATGCTTTTTAGTTCGGAAGTGAATTGCAATTGACGTTGTTCACAGTTTGTGTGCCTTTTTCTGTCACGATTTTTGCTTCGTCCTTCAAATAATTGACGGAATGTTATGTAACGAGAGCAGAACTGCTTTGAAGAATTCTTTATTTGTGTTAACGTTAACTCCTCCCACCACGCCCAAGCCCGCTAATCGATGGAGCTGTGATTGATTACAGAAAAAAGAAGAAGACATGCGTTCGTATCTGAAAAATCTGGGCAGGTTTATTGAAAGAGAAAACAAGTTCCTCTCTTCTTGGCTAGAGCAACAGCGGTAAAAAATTGGTTAAATTTCGTTCTTTACATAATGACGTAGTATATATATGTATATTTTTTTTGTATTTAAAAGCTAGAAATTCAAAGGTCGTTAATTTCATAAATTTTCAAAACTGAAGTGAGAAAAAAATTAGAATAAGTATTAAAGGATTTGTTTTGGTTTTCCAGTAGCAATTTTTCAATGAATAGGTAAAATTTCTGGCAAAAAAAATTGCATTAAAATTTCGCTTAGGCTTCAGGTTGCAACTTGTGAAAATTTTAAAAACTTTGATTTGTTATAGGAAGTCGAATGAGGGCTTATGTTGCCAGATGTGTTCAGTCAAGCAGTCGGTAAGACTTAAAATTTATGTCAGTAAATTTATTCGTGATTTTTCTTTTCGACTTGTTATAGAGGTAAATCTCAAATAGCCTGTTTTACTGGAAATATTGTTGAAACATTAAATTCAATTTTGTAACTTGTCGAATGAGGACATTTGATTTAGTAGAGTATTATTTTTAAAAAAGGAAAAAAAGTCGGAATAATAAAGAAAAAGACTGAAAATAGTATAAACTATCACGGTCGCTGTTTTTTTTTTTTTTTCTTAACAGCCTGTGATGCATAATTACAGAAACAAATGTGAATTTACGATTGGTCAGTCATTGGATAAAAAAGGTAAGAATGACTTGATGTTAGTCTTGCGGTTGCTGTGTGTCTCAGATTCCTTCTGAGTTTGCATGAGTGATGAAATACTGACATTTTAAATAAAGAAATGAAAAAATAGAAACACGGATATACGGAAACATTTGCTGGGCACATCATCTAAGTGAGAGCCAACATTTATTGTGTTTAGTGGGGTAGATATTACGTCACCATTTGATTACACGCACGCTTCCTGAACGTCTTGTATTTTATTATCCCCGCCGCCCTAACCAGGGGCGGGGGATATAGAAACGCCTCGTGTCTGTCCGTACATCCGTCCGCAATCCTCTTTGTCCACGCTGTATCTTTGTTACTATTCCTCAGAGATTAATAAAACCCTACAGCAAGAAAGTATATAACGTGTAGTTGTGCAACGTCAGGTTATTTTTCAATTTCTTCAAAAAATTTGGCGATTTTTCACAATTTGGACTTTATTGTTTACTATATCCGAAGGGAAGAAAATATATATAATGTAGATGAGCGCGGCGGGGGATGTGCAATCTACGATTGTCTTGTGTTGCAGATAAAACAATAGGTTTTAGGCTGGGCAGCTACAAGTCTGGCCTGGTGGGCGTTGTGGAACCAGCCTCATGCCTGCACGTTCCCCAAATTGTCAAAACCGTTTTACAGGTATGTCGAAATAGTCACAGTTTTTATCTTCTCAAAGTGTTCGCAGACTTGACAAATAAGTGACAACAGCGTTTTCACAGTTGTACTGGCTTTTGAAATTAGTGACTTAAAAAAAAAACTTTCGAATTATCAAAGAATGTAGCCTTGTTGTATGGTAAATAAAACGGGATTTTTTTTTCGTTCAGGATATTCAGCAATATTGCCAAGAAAAGAGCGAACTTCCAGGGCTAGATCCAGAGACGAAGGACGGCAACTGGAATATGGTTACCGTGAGAACAACTGAAAATGATGACGTCATGGCTGTGTTGCATCTCAACGTCCAGGGACTGGAAAATCCAGAGGTTGGCTGTTTTTAGAATAACCCGTGGCTGTAAAGTGTACTTGATTGATTTAACATGTGTAGCCTTTGAATGTAAAAATGTTCGAATTGGCGATGTATTCGTCGGTGGGGCGAAGGCGAGGGGGGTGTTACTATTCTTGCTTTCGCCCTAGCATCGAGGTCAGACCTCATTTGCTACCTAGAGTCCCGCTTAATTGAGAACATGATATTTTTTTTCGTAATAAAGTAATAGATCTGTTAATCTCCTGAAGTACGGGGGCGTTGTATTTATTCTGTGTATACGCGACTCGAAGATACCTACGTACAGAGGAGTCATGGTTTACTACACATCAGAATAAGCCCTAACACAGCTTAGTTTTAATCATTTTGTAGGAGGCTGTTGAAAAAGAAAGGGGCCAGCTACATGAGTATTTCGGAGAAAGAGTGGGGCCAGGCAAGCCAGTGACGTCACTGCACCTGGAGGTTCAGCAAGCGAACAAGTGAGGCCAACAGAATGGTGTGAAGGTGTGGTGTGACTCACCTGTGCGCGTCCAACAAGTTTTGCTGACGTCACATCAGTGCCGCGGGGGGGGGGGGGGGGGGGAGGGTGTAAAAAAAAGCGCGGATAATGTGGCGTCACGGGTGCTGGAATTGTCTCGTGCGTTCAAGCCTACGATATGTTAATGCCAAAAAAAATAATAATTAAAATAATAGTAAATGAAAACACGCGTGAAAATAGAATCTTGAGACTTTCGAAAATTGACAAAATAATAACGTTTTTCTGTCCATCTTTATTATTATTGTTCTTGTTTATTCCCCACAGGGGGAATATATGCGATCGACCGCGTGTCGGTCTGTCATCAAGAGCTTGTTAACACGATAACTTAAAAACTGCTGCAAGGATTTTAATGAAACTTGGTATGTGTCTTCTATGGGAGCAAACACAGATCGGTATTGTAAATGGGCCAGGTTCGTCCAAGGAAAATGGACCAGCTTGAAAATTTCAGCCCTTGACTATTGATGGCCGTGTTTCGCTGATGGGGGGGGGGGGGGGCTGTGGGGAATATGTGGGCTATGCACACCGCTCTAGTTATTATTGTTGTTAATGTTATTACAGGAAGGACGGATCTCGTATGGAGCATCTCTTGGGAGAAACCCATATCCATGAAAGTCTGCTTGGTCTCAAGTTTAGGATTTCGCCTACAGCTTTCTTTCAAGGTACTGAGGCACTGAGTGTTGAAATACTGTGTCTTATTTGGTTCTTTTTATTTCGTGAGATGTGGTAAATAGCAAAAACAGTTCGATATTAGCTAAAGAAAATGGAGTCCCCATAGGTTCTGCTGTTCTCTGATGCCCAGTTTGAGCAGAACAACGAGATGGATTCTCGTTTGTGTTCTCATTTTTGTTTCATTGGCACAAAGCCCCCTTTTAAGTGTTCACTTGTGTCATTGTTTTAGTGCAAAACGAGACAGTACCTTGTCTTAGTGGACTGACCACTTGGTTGTGATACCAGTATAATTCGTCCGTAAAATTTCTGTGAAATCGAGCCGTTGAAAAGGATGATAGTTATGATTGTGGCTGGTGTTGTACTTGCCAAAATAATGTTGATGACGTATTACTTCGCTGTGTTCACGACTGCATGCTTAACTTGTGAAAACGCCATGCTTAAGTGTATGTTAAGCACGCGATGGTGAAGTGCTGATGACGTCATGCTTGCGTCACAGTGAACACGCGGGCGGCGGAGGTGCTGTACCGGACAGTGGGCGAGCTGGCGGACGTGGGCGAGGACACGGTGGTGCTGGACGTGTGCTGCGGCACGGGCACCATTGGGTTGACCCTGGCTAAGGTACGCTGTGCCCCTCCCCCCTTACCTATCCCCCCCCCACCACTCCCAACTCGCTCTTCTGCCGATCTGTCTGTGTAGGGCTGCTCTGATAAGCAGTTGGATACAAGACCAATAAGAAATAAGATTATTTAACCTTGTTAAAAAGAACATTCGAAAAAAGTAGTTTCAAAGATGCTGAGCTTCTGCTGAAGAGAACGTTTTAAATTAAAATTTGAAAATGTAATAAATTGAAGAGACTTTTGAAGAAATTTAGTAATAATAGTAGTAATAATGATTATAATAATAATAATAATAATAATAATAATAATAATAATAGTTAAAGTAAATAAAACTGGACACATCGCTGGAGAAAAAGTAACATTAAGGTGACTTTTACAGAAAGTTAAGATGGTGGTGGGCATAGATATGGTTAAGGAGGCAATCGACGATGCCAAGGTCAACGCAGAGCTCAATGGTGAGGAGAGGCTATGTCCCGGCTAGTTGCAATAAGATTTTGAAATGGAAAACAGTTGTATTTGAAGATCAAAAGAGAAAACTGAAAAGGCTTGTAAATATACAAACACAAATGGGGAAGAATTTTGGAATGACTTCAGTTATTTACTTGTTAAGCTCATTCTGTTTCGTGTGTGCGCATTTGAAGTGACGTCATCCGAATGGTTTGGTGTGTTGACAGCGATAGAAAATGCCCAGTTTTACTGCAGCAAAGCGGAGGACATTTTGCCCAAGCTGATTGGTCGGTATCAGAGCGAGCACGTGGTAGCCATTGTGGACCCGCCCCGGGCCGGATTACGTATGTAGCTCTTTTTATTTTCTATTTTCAGATCAGAACGTTGTAGTGTATGAGAAAGTGATTGCCCTAAAGTTGTGACGTCAGTCGGACCAAATATCCGGCAAGTGTATGTTAGCAAAATAAGGACAGGAGCTATCGCTAATTATGTTTCTTCACTGGAGTTACGTATTGTTAAACAGTGAAGGCTGCTGAATAACGAGAGACATTTCGACGGTACATTGTAGATTCAGAGGTAGTGCGGGCACTGCGTAAGAGTACATTCGTGAAGAGGCTCGTCTATGTGTCGTGTCAGCCGACGGCTGCCAAGCCGAACATTGCCGAGTAAGTGCTGAGTCCCGATTGGGGTAGGGGTAGGGGGGGGGGGTACGTCGGCGAAGTGGCTTCATCGCTGGCCTGTGTGTGGTGAGGTGGAATAATTATGACGGATGTTGCGTTAAAGAATAGAAGTAGAACAATATATGAGTTAAATATTATCTAATTTTTGTGCTTATCAGTATCATCTATTTTGTAAAAAAAATATTTCTAACCATTTTTGTCTTTTTTGCATTTTGATTGCTTATAATAGATAATCATGTGAAAATAGGTCGATTTAAAGATTTCCTTTGTTATATCAGTGAAAAACCGTTAGTGATGTAGATAGAATTTTCCCCTGAAATGAATGTTTTTTTTCTGGCTGCAGTCTGACGCGCGCGGAATCGCGGAGGATACAAGGCGCGGAATTCCGGCTTGTGGAGGCGGTACCCGTCGACCTGTTCCCGCTCACCGCACACTGCGAACTCGTCATGCTCTTCACGAGGGACACTTAGAGCAGAACAGTTCCCTTGTTTAAAGTCGGGGCAGAAGGTCACCCAAGGCTTGAAAGCGACGAGCGTATGGTCAGAGGTTTAGCTCGTGATGTTACGGCGATGCAGATGTTACTTTAGGCCAGTAAATTTAAGCATAATATTGTTTCTCATCGCAGACCGGACCAGTTTTAGTTTTGTTTTTGTTTTTGTTTTTTTTTTTTTTGGAAATGGATCGACGCACAGGGTACTGTAATATGAAACCGGGCAATTCGCAGATTTGACGATTGGTCAACAGAATTTTTTATTATGCAGTTTTAGTTGAAAGAAAGAAGGAACTATCCAAAAACAAATGTTTGATGAGAAGCAATAATCCTTGACATACTGGCCTAAACAGCGAATATATGCACCATCTGTCTAGCTAAGCGGTTCCTCTGCACACAACTGCATGATTGGTGCACAGTCTAACCACGTTCATGAACTGTTAATTTGTGTTATGTATTTTTTGTATACTTATGTATTTTTTTATGTTTTTTTTTGTGTTTTTGAGTAATTAAGTTTTCTGCCCTTACACATTTTCGCCTGTTATGTGTGGTCAATTGCATTTGATTGGACGGCTGTAAACTGAGGCGTGGCAATTGCTAGCGTGTGATGTGATTGACGGGTGTCAATGTCGCAGAACATTACAAAAATGGTAGTACAGTATTCACACGCTTGCGGTTTTCAATCTCGTGTTGATTTTTCTAGTTTTTCTAATCCTTTACAAATGGTGTGGCTGGTAACAAGTTGAAAAGCAGGTGCCAGGTGGCCAGCGCCATTGCACACGTCACGCAAGTGACGTAGCTGTGACGTAGCAATGCGGCGCCGTTGCAGTCGTTGTAGTCACATAAGCAGAACTCATAGTCGTCGTACTCCGTTCTTGCGCCAGGCCACAGATGACGAGCGGTTCTCTGCCCAAAAGAAAAATTAAAAAAGAATAAACATCAGTAAGAACATAGCCCTGGACATGGTGCCACCTTTGGGAGAGTTCAAAAGTGGTGTGAATTCCAGGTGGTCTTGTTTGAAGGGTGATAGAAGAAATTTCGTGTTATTTAAACTAGTCACAAATTTAGTCACTTGTGAGCATTTCTAATAATGGTAATAAATAAATGAAGATAATCAAGGTTTATGCACATTTACTTGGTTTTAACTTACTGGTTGCGGTCAGAAGTCGGGAGAGTGCCTACGCACGGATCAGGTTTGAAAAACGTGGTAGTAGCGTCCGCACTAGGGAAGTGTTCCAGTATTTGCCATCGGGCTGCTGATCAGTCTGTAGTGCTTTAGTTGGGATGGGGGTGTGTTTTTTGTTTTTTTGGGGGGGGGGGGGGCTCTATAAAAATATTAATAGACCTATAATGATAGTAAAGACAATTGTCGGGTGCTGTTTGAAGAAGGTTCCAAATATAAAAAATCATAATACACAGTGATAGTAATAAAAGTAGTACTAAAGGGCGTACATTTGAGATGAGGGCGTCGGCCTCGGCTTTGGACAGGAAGTCGTCGTCAAGCATCTGCTTCCGGTTGCGGCAAGTGTTGTCCCCAAAACCTGGGAACCAGGTGCGTCCCGTACAGCCGCGCTCTACATACGATAGCGTCAGGCTGTCTTCCCGCCCATCCACTAAAACAGCGGCCCCCGGGGAGTGGGGGAAGGTCATTAAAATCCCTTTTTTGTACCAGATTACTATTAGATATTTTTAATCGAATATTTAATATGCGCACCTTATAATTTTCTGTTTCTGTAATGAAGGGTTAAAAAATTACTGTTCATGCCAGTTTTGTTTTCAACTCTACCGGAACACCTGTGCTCTGGTGCACAGCTTATTCTAGTTTAAAAGAATAAAAGTTTAGGGGCGCACACGTTTAGAAACGCGCACGCTGCTCTAGTTAGTGTGTTACGGGCTGCCTACCTGTCTTAGTGAGGCGAAGCTCACGCTTCTCGGTGTGACAGATGTAGTCGTCGCCTTTCAACTTGGAGCATTCCTCGGCAATCTCTACTCCATCCTGAAATAAATAATGATAAAAAATAGATGCGTAAATAATAAAAATCACTGGCATTCCTCGGCAATATCTACTCCATCCTGAAATAAATCATGATAAAAATAGATGCGCAAATAATAAAAATCACTCGCATTCCTCGGCAATCACTACTCCATCCTGAAATAAATCATGATAAAAATAGATGCGCAGATAATAAAAATCACTCGCATTCCTCGGCAATATCTACTCCATCCTGAAATAAATCGTGATAAAAATATATGCGCAAATAATAAAAATCACTCTCATTCCTCGGCAATATCTACTCCATCCTGAAAAAAATCATGATAAAAATATATGCGCAAATAATAAAAATCACTCTCATTCCTTGGCAATATCTACTCCATCCTTAAATAAATCATGATAAAAATAGATGCGCAGATAATAAAAATCACTCTCATTCCTCGGCAATATCTACTCCATCCTGAAAAAAATCATGATAAAAATATATGCACAAATAATAAAAATCACTCGCATTCCTCGACAATATCTACTCCATCCTTAAAAAAAATCATGATAAAAATATATGCGCAAATAAAAAAAAAAACACTCTCATTCCTCGGCAATATCTACTCCATCCTGAAAAAAATCATGATAAATTATATGCGCAAATAATAAAAATCACTCTCATTCGTCGACAATATCTACTCCACCCTTAAATAAATCATGATAAATTATATGCGCAAATAATAAAAATCACTCTCATTCGTCGACAATATCTACTCCATCCTTAAATAAATCATGATAAAAATAGATGCGCAGATAATAAAAATCACTCTCATTCCTCGGCAATATCTACTCCATCCTGAAAAAAATCATGATAAAAATATATGCACAAATAATAAAAATCACTCGCATTCCTCGACAATATCTACTCCATCCTTAAAAAAAAATCATGATAAAAATATATGCGCAAATAAAAAAAAAACACTCTCATTCCTCGGCAATATCTACTCCATCCTGAAAAAAATCATGATAAATTATATGCGCAAATAATAAAAATCACTCTCATTCGTCGACAATATCTACTCCATCCTTAAATAAATCATGATAAATTATATGCGCAAATAATAAAAATCACTCTCATTCGTCGACAATATCTACTCCATCCTTAAATAAATCATGATAAAAATAGATGCGCAGATAATAAAAATCACTCGCATTCCTCGGCAATATCTACTCCATCCTGAAAAAAATCGTGATAAAAATATATGCGCAAATAATAAAAATCACTCTCATTCCTCGGCAATATCTACTCCATCCTGAAAAAAATCATGATAAAATATATGCGCAAATACTAAAAATCACTCTCATTCCTCGGCAATATCTACTCCATCCTGAAAAAAATCATGATGAAAATAGATGCGCAGATAATAAAAATCCCTCGCATTCCTCAGAAATATCTCCTCCATCCTTAAATAAATCATGATAAAAATAGATGCGCAGATAATAAAAATCACTCTCATTCCTCGGCAATATCTACTCCATCCTGAAATAAATCATGAAAAAAAAATAGATGCGCAGATAATAAAATTCACTCGCATTCCTCGGCAATCTCTACTCCATCCTGAAAGAAAAATCATGATAAAAATATATGCGCAAATAATAAAAATCACTGTCATTCCTCGGCATTCTCTACTCCATCCTGAAATAAATAATGATAAAAAATAGATGCGTAAATAATAAAAATCACTGGCATTCCTCGGCAATCACTACCCCATCCTGAAATAAATCATGATAAAAATAGATGCGCAAATAATAAAAATCACTCGCATTCCTCGGCAATATCAACTCCATCCTGAAAAAAATCATGATAAAAGTAGATGCGCAAATAATAAAAATCACTCGCATTCCTCGGCAATCTCTACTCCATCCTGAAAAAAAATCATGATAATAGTAGATGCGCAAATAATAAAAATCACTCGCATTCCTCGGCAATATCTACTCCATCCTGAAAAAAAATCATGATAAAAATATATGCGCAAAGAATAAAAATCACTGGCATTCCTCGGCAATCTCTACCCCATCCTGAAATAAATCATGATAAAAATATATGCGCAGATAATAAAAATCACTCGCATCCCTCGGCAATATCTACTCCATCCTTAAATAAATCATGATAAAAATATATGCGCAGATAATAAAAATCACTCTCATTCCTCGGCAATCTCTACTCCATCCTGAAAAAAAAATCATGATAAAAATATATGCACAAATAATAAAAATCACTCTCATTCCTCGGCATTCTCTACCCCATCCTGAAATAAATAATGATAAAAATAGATGCGCAAATAATAAAAATCACTGGCATTCCTCGGCAATCACTACTCCATCCTGAAAAATAAAATCATGATAAAAATAGATGCGCAAATAATAAAAATCACTGGCATTCCTCGGCAATATCAACTCTATCCTGAAAAAAAAAAATCATGATAAAAGTAGATGCGCAAATAATAAAAATCACTCGCATTCCTCGGCAATATCAACTCCATCCTGATAAAAAAATCATGATAATATTAGATGCGCAAATAATAAAAATCACTCTCATTCCTCGGCAATATCTACTCCATCCTGAAAAAAAATCATGATAAAAATAGATGCGCAAATAATAAAAATCACTGGCATTCCTCGGCAATCTCTACTCCATCCTGAAATAAATCATGATAAAAATATATGCGCAAATAATAAAAATCACTCGCATTCCTCGGCAATCTCTACTCCATCCTGAAATAAATCATGATAAAAATATATGCGCAAATAATAAAAATCACTGGCATTCCTCGGCAATCTCTACTCCATCCTTTAAAAAATCATTATAAAAATATATGCGCAAATAATAAAAATCACTGGCATTCCTCGGAAATATCTACTCCATCCTTAAATAAATCATGATAAAAATAGATGCGCAGATAATAAAAATCACTCTCATTCCTCGGCAATATCTACTCCATCCTGAAAAAAATCATGATAAAAATATATGCGCAGATAATAAAAATCACACGCATTCCTCGGCATTCTCTACTCCATCCTGAAAAAAAACATGATAAAAATATATGCGCAGATAATAAAAATCACTCACATTCCTCGGCAACCTCTACTCCATCCTGAAAAAGTCATGATAAAACTAGATGCGCAGATAATAAAACTCACTGGCATTCCTCGGCATTCTCTACTCCATCCTGAAAAAAATCATGATAAAAATATATGCGCAAATAATAAAAATCACTCACAGTTCCTAAGGTGTAGATGTACCGTTTGAAGAATGAAGAAAGCGCTCGAAATACATAAAATAAATAAACAGAGGTAACTGAAGCAAAACATGGTTCTGTTGTAAATCTTGTCTAGATCTTTACCAATTTGGTTCAATTCATTCCTTATCCAGTTAGAAATGCTTTCGCACGCAAATTTTTATTGAAATGCAACAATTCCGCTATATATAGTTGTTAATAACGCCGAACCTGATTGTTGATTAAGTATCAGCTTGTGACAGCAAAACATGTTTTACCGTATTTTCTGGTAGTCTCCGATAAAAATTAGCTCGATTTTTACACGACCGTTTTTTACTTATCTACACGTAAGCACGTATGCTGTGACGCTATGCACTTGTATTGTGACGTACAATGCACTTGTATTGTGACGTACCAAGCAGGTGTATTATGACATATCACGCACGCGTATTGTGACGTACGATGCTCATCCGACCACGTGTATTGTTACGTTCACTGTACTTGTATTGTGACATCCTACACGTGTATTGTGACCTATCATGTACGTCTGTTTTGGCCTGCAATGAAAGTTTATTGTGACGTACCATGCACATGTATTGTGACGCACTATGCACATGCGTCGTGACCTACCCTGAGGTGTATAGTGACGTATCATGCACGTGCATTGTGCCATACCATGCTTGTGTATTGTGACACACCCTGAACGTGTATTATCACGTAGCATTTACATGTATTTTGATATAACATGCACGTGTGCTGTACAGTGCACGTGGGTTGTGACTTATCATGCACGTGTATTGTGACGCACCATTAACGTTTATTGTGACGTACCATGCACGTGTATTGTGACGCACCATTAACGTTTATTGTGACATACCATGCACGTGTATTGTGACGCCCCATGCACGTGTAATTGTGACGTACCATGCACGTGTATTGTGAGGCACCATGCACGTGTTTTGTGACGTACCATGCACGTGAAGTCGCCCTGATTCCTCTTCGCGTACTTCTTCTGGAGTTCGGGTACCGTTGACGTGTAGCGTTCAAAGACACATTTTTGGCACTTGAGACCTGTGGCTACAAGAGAAGGATATTCAGCACCTATGGTCGCAACAAACCTAATAGGCAAGAAACTAACAGGGGCGACTGAAAAGAATCGTTTAGAATTGAAGGCCCCGGTATGCCAGTGCCCGAGACATTCAAAGTAATGTCCGGATAAAACGACGGGTCTTGCTATGTCTGCTCGAGCTGTGTATTGAATGTGCGTTGTATTTATATAAATGGCGGTGACTTGTACATAAGCAAGTGAGCCGTTGTGGTTTACCTGACAATCATTTTGTGCGATTCGATTAGGAAAAAATAAAACACGATCAAATATGACGAGGGGTGTAAATCGCTAGATTTGTGCGAAAGAATGAATCTATAAAAACAGTAAATCGCCTAATCCGTTCGAACAGATCCGAGTTTCGCGTCCGCTTCAATGGCAGGTGACGATCTTAAATCTAAAGATGACTTACCCGCCGCAACTGCGTTCCCACAAACTGCAGCCAGACATGTTATCTTACAAATCCAGTCAAATTTCATGGCGGCAGATCTTCTTTTTTTTTCAATTTTTAACTGACTTGGCAAATGATAATGCTTTACTGCAGAACTTCTCAGTAAATTCAAGATGCATCGTTTGAAGAAAATCCTGGGGCAACAGTAAAAATCTAATGCCATTCGTTGAATTAAACCGAGCGCATTCAAGGGAGCCCAGCGAAGATTTGTAGAAAAAAAGCAGATGGCAGACAAAGCTCCATATATAACGTGTCATTGTTACGCCTTTTCAAAACAAACCTTTTTTTTTTGGGCCTACAAAAATTTACATCTTCCACGTTGAACTATAAAGCAATGTTAGGACTGTTTTGCAAAGTTGATTTTCTTCCGGTCATCTGAGGATATTTACATACAAACATATTTAATAACTAAGTGCAAAAACTGTTCTTAAATATATCTGTTCTTTATCAATGTAGGTACGGACCAGAGCTATTTGCATATAAAAACTATTGCAATAAGGTGGAACAAAAAAAATTTCGGCAATTTCCGTTAAATTTTTCACATCGACCGTGTCCGATGAGAAGGATCAGTACGTCATGTACAACAGCCCACCATTCTTCAGAAAGGGAAAAAAAGGTCTGACGACTATTTCCGGAAGCCATTGTGGTCTCCAGAAAATTTCAGAATTAAAGGTTGTGGTATTCCCCACCTGAAATGAGCTCACATATGCGAACGGATCGTGCGGTGCCTCTGAAAATGCCTCCATTCATTTTAATAAAACCGCAGGACGCTTTGGCTGTTCTTTCTAGAGGAAGAACATAATGAGAAGAAATGCACTTTTGACAACAAAATATGATGAATAGCTGAAATACACGAATGGAACGCCTTGCTGTCATTTTACACACCATATCGTTCCAACAGTCTTGCTCCTGAAATATTTTATACCAGTGTTGAATGAATAATTATTTATTTCCCAAGTGAAACCAATACATGCCAAGAACTGGTTGTATATCAGCAAATACAGTCAAGTCAATGTATTTGTATTTGAAAGAAATTTTTGTATACACAGCAATTTGTATGAGCAATTTCGTGATCTTAACCTTCTTGCAAGCCTTGTCTATTATGTTATCTATTATCTAATCCAGGCTTATCTGTCGGATTACAGAACGCTCTATAACATGTACGAGAAATGAATAAGCGGTCTGGAGCAATTAAGTACTGTGTCAAATGTCTATTAAAAGCACAGATTTAATCTAATGTGTGTGTATATATGTATAACTTGTCTAAGTTTTTAAAATATCAATATAATGTAACAATTACGAAAGGAACATGAACATCTATTGTTTTGCTTTATTGACTGTCAGTATTGCAGTTCTCCAACAAACAAAGGGTGAGTTACCACTTTACTTTTCGTAGTTATTGTTAAAAATAAGCTTATATACTTCAAACACTTTTAATATTTATTTAAGTTTAAACGTTTTAGAAATCGCTTTAGGGTTAAGTTGTGAACATCCTTTTGTGTTTTGTGAATGGGTAAAGGATAAATTGTTGTTTGAAGATAAAAACCGTGGTTAAATATGACAATTCTATGAAGCTTCTGTGAAGTCTGTGAAAGTCATAAATCATAATTTACCGTGCATTGTGGAAGATAAGTGCACCCATGGCACGTCTAGGGAAGCAACAGCTGGGCGTCTGGTCCATAGGCGTCCCGCAGAAGGTGGCATTCCCTGCAGCGCACGACAAATTATGACCTATGGCTATTATAACACGGCAAAACGTGTCTGTCCGTAACTGTGGCATTTACACTGTTTTTTTTTTTTTTTGGTTAGTGTACTGTGTGGGCGAATGCGACAGCAACCCGTGTGACAACGATGCCCGCTGCCAGGAAGGGTCCACTGGATATGTATGTGTGTGCATCATCGGCTACACTGGTGAGTGCCAGATGGCCCCTTCATCCCCCCTCCCCCTTCATGGATGTTCATTCCTGAGTCATCTTCAAGTATTTTTCTATCATCACTTAAACTCGAAAATGAGTGGTTTTCCCACTGAACTTGTCTTCAGATTTACTAGTCTCCCTATAAACATTGCGACGTTGCATCAACGTTGGATAGACGTCGCACACGACGTCGTATCAACGTCGGGTTTTGGTTCTTTTGTAAAGTCGACGTCTAATCAGTGTTACACCACCATTACATATCCTCTTGTGGGTTTCTCTTTTTTTAGGCACACACTGTGAGACCAACATAGATGATTGTGTAGACCATGTGTGTGAAAACGAGGCTACGTGCGTTGACGGCGTCGACGGATACACGTGCTCCTGTGTGGCCGGAACTACAGGTCTGGTTTACGTCTATTCGAAGCATTGTTTCCAATATTTGTTTGGCGTGTGATGGTCATAGGACTGGTTAGTAGCTTATCCAAATGCATAATATTAGAAATGTAAAAAGGTGAAGGGAAGCTAAACAAAAAATCTCAGATAGGCCTAGCGATAGGGTACGAATTTTTAAGTACAGGTTTCAATGTGGGTGAAAAACACAAGTTTTGATGAAGCTGTTTCGGAAATAATTGTCGCGTGTGAGATGGGGGAATATCTCTCTAAAGGCCATTTTAGGAGAAAAAAAAAACAATGAAGCGCAAATGATTATGAATGACACTACATAAAACGTTAGTGGGACAGACGCTACGGTATAAAATCATGTTTATGCCAGTAAAGTCGCTTTTTTTCTGTGGGACTTGCGACTAATTGTTAATCACAATGTTGAAATCAATATAAGGTGTTGCGTTTTAGGAAGTGTTTGCGAGACGGAGTTCGACGAATGTGCGTCAGACCCTTGCCAAAATGGCGCCACGTGTGTAGATCACGTGAATTCGTACACGTGCGTCTGTATACCAGGCTATGTAGGCAAGTGCAGAAAAAAAACATCAAAATTGAGGAAGAAAATTAAAAGAACCATTTCAAAGAAATACGGTTGCTTATTCTTATTCTGGGCTAGAAATGTTAATAATGTGGAAGTAATAATTGGTTTCCTTTGATAAAACAATTTCAAAAACTTATTTCATTTTTTTTATTTTCTTTTTTTTATTTGTACTGAAATTTTCAAAAATAGTTTTAAATTTTTTACATTTTCAAAATGAAAAAGAAGAAGAAAAAAAAGTAAGACAGGGCAATTTTTTTATTTTGCTTCCTCAAGGCACTCATTGTGAGACAGACTTTGACGAGTGCGCGTCGGGGCCGTGTCAAAACGGTGGCACGTGTACGGACCACCTGGACTACTACACGTGCACGTGCTTCAACGGCACGCTCGGCCTCACGTGCATGTCCGACCCGTGCCTGCCTAACCCGTGCCAGTACGGCGGCATGTGCGAGGTAACGTGATTTAGTAGCCTAACTGTCACGTGACCTTTTGCTGTTGCGTCATCTGATCATGTAGTACAGCACAACCTCCGTTAGTGAACACCTCTTATGTGGTGAACAACCTCTAATTAGAGAGCTTCATATTATTCCAAAGTTCCAATTGGTCTATTGTATAATGAACGTTTTAGCTGATCTGGAAGGTGTTTAAGAGGAGACTTCACTGTACACACGCAGATAGTGTTTTGTCTTTATGAACTGTTTTCTATTCACATTAATTTGTGTTTATTTACTCTCCCAGGTGGTTTAATGAGTTTTATTCATGTAAAAGAAGGGCATACTTCCCTCGAGGTTTTGTGCTGAATGTTCGTATTAAAAGAAAAAATGTAGTTGCCTGGCACTTGAAGCCATCGTGGAACCAAATGCGTATTGAAAATCACATATTATTAACGTTTTTCTAAGTTAAATTTATTAAGTTATTTAAGTACTTTGTTGGTTTCTTAGTGTATGTGATCTTTTGGGTACTGAGTGGATGTCATTTTGGGCACTTGGTGTGAATCTGGGTCAATATGTCTCCGGTCATAATGTCCCCAAAGAATGTAAGGGGGTCAGAATGTCTCCGCCCAAAATGTTTCTATCTATAAGGGAGGTCAAAATGTCTCTGCCCAAAATGTTTCAAGAGATGAAACTGGTTGCCAATGAATAGACTTTTCGTATTTGCAGATATAGTCATTAACTAGCCTTTTGTACTAGTAGATACAGTGTTTCTTGGTACTGGCAGTCACGGCGTTGCTTAGATTTTGGTACCAGTGCTATTCTGCTGTTCGTAAAGTAATAGTGCTTTGTATTGGTAAAACAGAGTTATCGTGCTTTGGAAACTGCAATAAAATTGCAATTTGTTTATTCGTTTGTGTGTTGGACAAAAAGTTACTGGAGAATAAATTCTGTGCGGAGACATTTTGACCCCTCTTACAAATAGGGACATTATGGCCGGAGACATCTTGGCCGAAGACATTTGGGCGGATACCACTTAATATGTGATTTTGGGTACTGTTAGGTCAACACGACGGTAGTGGATGACTATACGTCGGTGTGCACGCAGTGTGTGGTTGGCTTCTCAGGTCAGTGCATTTGGTATTCGACAACTGGCATTTCGAAATCTTAAGTTATTGAACATTCAAGTTATCCAAGTAGAAAATATACACATTTGTAGTTAATAACAACCGATCCCTAAAAAAATGAAATCAATTTTAATTATATCATATTATAAGTCGTGGCTGAATTTCATGACGGTGACGTCAAGCGTTGTATGACCTTGACAGGGGACACGTGCGAGTCAGGGCCGTGTCAGAACGATACCGACATCTGCCTGAACGGGGGTATCTGCAACAACGGCATCAACGGCTCCGGGGTGCGTACGCCATCTAGCGTCTGACTTATCTAAAGCAATCCTTGAAAGCGTATTACCTGTGAGGCGGGTAATGAGAAGATAATTACTTAAATATGTCACCTTTAGGTAAAAGCGACCGCGAAGGACAAGGTTGACCCAAGGTCAATATGAGTAGTGTTGACCCGAATAAGTCAATATATATGTGTTTTTGCACACGGTCCGTAAAATACCTTTGGGAAATGGCGAATCGGAAGTGCCGGTTTGATGTTGATCTCAAATCGTGTGGCAACAAAAACTAACTCCAGGCATTGTAAACAATGACCAATTAAAATGTGATGTTATCACGTGATGCCTTTGGTTTCGTCATTTTGTAGTCAGTAGTTTATTGTTCTGTAAACTCTTGCTATGCGCATGTACATATAGCGCTGTAAAGGGCTGAAGTTTTGGTCAAGTCACTTTGTTACGTAGGTCATACAGATTTGAGCAAAGTGTTGTGTGTCTTCTCTGCCTCTGCCTGTCTCTGAATCTCTCTCTCTCTCTCTCTCTCTCTCTCTCTCTCTCTCTCTCTCTCTCTCTCTCTCACTGTCTCTCGCTCTCACCCTGTCTCACTCTCCCAGTCTCTCTCTCTTTCTCTGATGCTCTTGTTTGCTGTAGTATGACGCTTATGGGGTGACAGAGTGTGACTGCTCCGGTACGGGTTACGAGGGAGACGACTGCAGCATATCACGTGAGTGAGGGGCAATGTTCGGCTGCGGGCGGGGGTAGGTGGGGGGGGGGGGGGCGTGGTCTGGCATATCAGCCGGGTCAGGGTCACAGGGGGGGGGGTCACTGTTCCGATACGGGATGAGAGAGTCAAGGTTACCGGGTGGGTGGGTGGGGGGGGGGGTAGGTGGAGGTGGCGTTGTCTGGCGTATCAGCCGAATCAGGGTCACCGGGGGGGGGGGGGGTCACTGCTCCGATAGGGGATGAGAGAGTCAAGGTTACCGGGTTTGGGGGGGGGGGGGTTAGTCAATGCTCCGATACGGAATGAGAGAGTCAAGGTTACCGGTGGGTGGGTGGGGGGGGGGGTGTTGTTTGGCGGAACAAGTAAGGCAAGGTCGTGGGTTTTGATTACTCGGGTACAGGCTGGAGGAAGGCCGGAATTCCAGGTCAGTGACGGTCTTTTCTCAGGTACTGGGGGCGGTACTTGGCGTAGCAGGTAGTGATGCAAGGGGATTGGGGGGGGGGGGGCGGGCCACGGCGTGTGACTACTCGGGAAAAGTGATGCAAGGGGATGGGGGGGGGGGGGCGGGCCACGGCGTGTGACTACTCGGGAAAAGGCTGGAGGAGGGCGAGTATTCTAGGTCAGGGGGGTCACTTCTCGATTGCCAGGGTGCTGGAATATCGGGTTACTGAAGGTCATGGGCTGTTGCTGCCCTGGTACCTGTAATGGAGGCGAATGTTACAGCTTTATGAGTGCGGGTTTATAACTAGATAGGGAGGGGGGGGGGGCTTTTGAAGCTATCTTGATCATTTTTTTAGCAGTTTGTTTTCTTTTTTCAGTGCGAATTTATTGCTAATTTCGTGCTAATTTTTCAATACATTTGTGCGAAATTTGTGAAAAACTAGCATTTTTATTGAAAAATTAGTAAAAAGAAGTGTTCAAAATTTGTTGAACGTTTTTTAAAAAAAAAAAAAAAAAAAAAAAAAAAAGAAGATACACTGCTTTAGAAATTGTAACTACGCTCTCTGTTATGCACGAATTTCAGTTAGCTTGACTACTTTAACAAGGATTGAAAAGAAACTGAATTTACGAAGCTAGGATACGTGAACGTGACAATGAGTACGTTTTATAAGTATTGCGTGCAATTAAAGAAGAAATGATGACAAGTAGTGAAAATTGAGGTTACAGAACAATGACATTTCAACGTTTTCCAAATAAATACATGGTTTTACAAAGCAAATAAGTTGATATTTCAAAACATAAAGTTTACAAACCTTGCACGTGAGCAGCCATATTGAACAAAGTGAGTCACATGACAGTCACATGACAGAGGTAAAACTTAGGACATCAGTTTTGACCTTGAAAATTTTCTAAAAAAATTGCTGAAAAATGTTTGAAAAATGCTTGTAAATGTTTCAATAACTACAGTTGTTATTAATTTCGCCGAAAATTAGTGCTAAGTTTTGAAAAATTAGCACGAAATTAGCAATAATTTTGCACTGAAAAATGAAAAAGTGCTAAAATATAATCAAGACAGAGCTTCGCAGGAACTATTACCTAGATTTGTGAATGCTCATTTTCCAAATGTGTCTATCTGATACACTGCAGAGCCTCAGAAAAGCATGGTATGACACCTGGACGGTTCTTAATTTATTCCCCACAGGAAGAACCTGTGGGGTTTATATAGGCGATCGACCGCGTATCGGTCGGTCGGTCTGTCGGTCTGTCATCAAGAGTTTGTTAACACGATAACTTAAAAACTGCTTCAAGGATTTTAATGAAAATTGGTATGTAGCTTATATGGGAACAAACACAGATCGGTCTTGGAAAATTTCAGCTCGTGATTGACTATTGATGGCCGTGTTTAACTGATGGGGGGGGGGGGGGGGTGGCTGTGGGGAATATGTGGGCTATGCACACGGCTCTAGTTCTAAATACATACCGTTACCCATTCCAAGAAAAAAAGACTTTCTTATTTTGCAGAGAATATCACGACTACTGAGGAGCCTGAACCGAAGAAGAAAAAGAAAAAGAAGAAAGAAGCAGGAGCGCTAGACTTCATCAAAGACCACCCTTATGCGATGGTGGGCGTAGTGGCCGGCCTGCTGGCCTTGTGCTTGGGTGAGTACTGTACTTGCAAAAAAACGAAAACTGAAAGTTGAATAATTTTAAGTCTCTAAAATCATGTGATTTTCCGCCTTTTTCTGGTCATTTTTTAGTTAAATAGATGTGAGATTGCCTGATAAGTGTGAGGCAATGTATGAGTTATTGGGCATTCGTGGCAGAGAATATACAGTGGCAGTCACGATGTTTCAGTGGTTGTTGTGGTACTCCTAATACGACACAGACCGCGTAAGAAAAAACGCGACAAACCTTTGTTTGACGAACTAGAGGAAAGCAACCAGGCCGACGAACCAAATACAGTAACACCACGCAGCCCCGTTGCCGAAAATACGGGGGAGAATATGACAACCCCGAGGGCGGGTATTTTGAATGTGGCGCCCACACCCAGGGCCAATGGCATCAATTCCATTCCACAACCTCGAGATAACGCGATCCAAGATATGCCCACGGCGCGGAACAACGCAGTCCATGCTGTGCCCACTCCTAGAGCAAATATTGCGAGTAGCTTCTCTACACCCAGAGGTACGGTGGCGAATACCACATCGACTCCTCGGGTAAGCGGATGGCAAAGTTCAAAGCCGATCGAGTGGAGTTATGCATCCAATACCAGGGCAAAGGCTTCTAGTGAAGACTTTCAGCATTACCTGGACTAGTATACAGTATTGTGTGATTGTCATATCTGAACGGTTTACCGAGTTATTTAATGATTTCAGTGATTGTATTAAAATGGTTTAAATGTGTGTAATTGTTGCCTGGATAGGTAACTGATCTGTGTGACTGCTACCTGGGTCGGTAAGTGTTGTGTGTGATTGATGCCTGGATCAGCAATGATGTCTGTGACTGATGCCTGATACAGTGATTGATGTGTGTGAATGATGCCTGGTCAGTAACTGATGCATGTGACGGATAACTGGACCAGTAAGTGATGCCTGAGTCTGCAACTGATGACTGATTGATCCCTGATGTGTGTGACTGATGTCTGAGTCAATAATAACTGATGTGTGTGATTGATACTTGGGTCAGTAACTGCTGTGTGTGACTGATGTCTGAGTCAATAACTGATGTGTGTGATTGATGCTTGGGGCAGTAACTGATGTGTGTGGCTGATGACTGGGCCAATAAGTGAGGTGTGTGACTAGTACCTAGATCGGTAATTGTTGTGTGTGATTGATGCCTAGGACTATATCAGATGAATGGCATTGATGCCTGGGTCAGCAATGATGTCTGTGATTGATGCCTGGGACAGTAACTGATGTCTGTGATTGAAGCCTGGGTCAGCAATTGATGTGTATCGTTGACACCGTGGCCTATAACTGATGTCTGTGACAGAAGCCCAGGTCACTAACTTATGTGTGGAATTGATGCGTGGTTCAGTTAGTGATGTGAGTGACAGATGCATAGGTCAGTAACTGGGGTCTAGGACAATTTCCCCGGGATAATTCCCCCGTAGGACTATTCCGACGAGATTATTCCCTCCCCCACATCCCCTCTGGTTTGTTTGAAAATGGTCACATTTTGCAAGAAGTCCACTTGACAATAAAACAATCGCAAACAATTACTACCCATTTATTGTTCTCATTTTGCTACCCATCCAAAAGAAGAATTGAGGCAGTAAGTTACATTCACAGTCTACATTCACCACTCTGACAAATAATATTGTATTGACTACTTACACTAAATAAATTTACATTGTTGGCTACAATGACTAAAGTGACTACAGTGACTAAAGCCAATATCTGTATTTCCTGATTAAAAGTCAATATTCACTGCAATTTAACTTAGCTCTGAGTTACAGTTAATATACTGAGTACACTGTCTTATTAAAACTGAATACTGTGAGCAATCCCACGTACGTAATTCCGCAAATGTCTGTTTCGAAAACAGCGCAGAAGTGTGACAATTCTTTGGTTTGCTTGTGCATACTGGTGACGGGGGAGGGGGGGGGGGTGGGGGGGGGGGGAGATCGGACATGTGGCCACCGATTGTCTGATGGAAGATGACGTTGAGGCTTTGTTCCTTTCTTAGAACATCGAGAAATCGCCACAGGTTAGGGTGCAGGGATGCCACTGCTGCTAACATCTTGCGGTGCAAACACTAATAGCATCTACTTTTGAAAGCTGCATGTAACTCGATAATCCGAGCTACTTCAGCGCTATATCCGCAGTTACTTAATACCAGCGACTCCGGTAGGCTGATAAGGAAGGGTACATGTAACCCGATAATCCAAGCGTATATGAAAAGAAAGTATATGAATAGAAAAAAAAACATCGAAATGTTTTGAAGAAATCACACCGGGGGGAATAGACCTACGGGGATGGGGAATTGTCGGGGGGAGGGGAAGTAGTCCCGGGGGGGGGGAATCATCCCTGGGGGAATAGTCCTGTTCTCCAGTAACTAAGCAAACAAACTGAGGCCTGGGTCAGTAACTGATGTCTGAGATTGATTGTAATGTTTCAGGGGTAGGCGTGGAGTTGCCTGTGTAACGTTTCAGGGGTAGGCATGGAGTTGCCTGTGTAATTTTTCAGGGGTAGACGTGGAGTTGCCTGTGTAATGTTTCAGGGGTAGGCGTGGAGTTGCCTGTGTAATTTTTCAGGGGTAGACGTGGAGTTGCCTGTGTAATGTTTCAGGGGTAGGCGTGGAGTTGCCTGTGTAATTTTTCAGGGCTAGACGTGGAATTGCCTGTGTAACGTTTCAGGGGTAGACGTGGAGTTGCCTGTGTAACGTTTCAGGGGTAGGCATGGAGTTGCCTGTGTAACGTTTCAGGGGTAGACGTGGAGTTGCCTGTGTAACGTTTCAGAGGTAGGCATGGAGTTGCCTGTGTAACGTTTCAGGGGTAGACGTGGAGTTGCCTGTGTAACGTTTCAGGGGTAGGCGTGGAGTTGCCTGTGTAATTTTTCAGGGGTAGGCATGGAGTTGCCTGTGTAATTTTTCAGGGGTAGGCGTGGAGATGCCTGTGTAACGTTTCAGGGGTAGACGTGGAGTTGCCTGTGTAACGTTTCAGGGGTAGACGTGGAGTTGCCTGTGTAACGTTTCAGGGGTAGGCATGGAGTTGCTTGTGTAATTTTTCAGGGGTAGGCGTGGAGTTGCCTGTGTAATGTTTCAGGGGTAGGCATGGAGTTGCCTGTGTAATTTTTCAGGGGTAGACATGGAGTTGCCTGTGTAATGTTTCAGGGGTAGGCGTGGAGTTGCCTGTGTAATGTTTCAGGGCTAGACGTGGAATTGCCTGTGTAAGGTTTCAGGGGTAGGCATGGAGTTGCCTGTGTAATGTTTCAGGGGTAGGCGTGGAGTTGCCTGTGTAATGTTTCAGGGGTAGGCGTGGAGTTGCCTGTGTAAAGTTCCGTGGGCAGGCGTGGAGTTGCCTGTGTAATGTTTCATGTGGTTTTGCATTTATCTTGCGTGGACGTCAATTCAATAAAACGTGAATGGCAAAAAAAAAAAAAAAAAAAAAAAAAACAAGAAAAGGAAAGCTTCTTTTTAGTCAGCTCATCTAGGTCTGAAATAAGCATTAAATACTTTGAACGTGTAATAACTCGAAGATTAAAGGATTTAACAATTGTATTGAAAACTCGTGATTTATTTTGGCATCTACTTTTTTCTCAAGATGAGATTTTCTCATCGCCCTCCCCCCTACCAAGCCCTTGATGTTTTGAAATGTAGTACATGGGCAAAGACAGGGTCTGCCAATAATACCAAAAGTCACTTGCAAAGAGCTTAAATCCTCAGAAATAACAACACGTAATCTAGTTAGTTCCGAAGTATTTATCTGTGTAGGGCAGTAATAAAAATAATGCGCTTTTGAACCAAACGCACTATAAATCCATGAAAGCTTTTGACCTTTAAAGGTGTTATCTTTTTTATTCATTCTTACCAATAACTGGTAAGCCATTCCCTAATCGCAACAGACCTTGGATATTTTTTGGATTTAGGGGGATCCGTCTCGCACCTAACGTTATCCAACAGCCTTAATCCTAGTTGAAATTCGAAATAAATTGTTTGCTGATTTTCATATCTTCATTACGAGAGCTGGGGGGAAAGTATGTTTGCTAAAATATATAATGAACCTACCGTAGAAGAGTGAAAATGTTCTTTTTCTTCGCTGTTGGGATAAATCTGCTGTGCTTGCCAGAAGCAAACGGTTAGTACACGGTTATTTCAATGTTGTTTACAGTCCTGTTGTTATAATAATTTAAAAGCATTTGTTGATTTTAAATAATAGATAAAAAACAATAAAACAGTAATTTAGCGATTTTTTTTTAAAAGCCAGTTGTAATATAATTTTAATCAATTAGGCTTGTTTGTTTTCCCCGTGGGTTAGATAAGTATTTCTTTTTTTTAATTATCCCCTCTACCAACTTTGTTGGCGAAGGGGATATAGGATTTGGTTTGTCGGCTTGTCCGTCCGTCCGTCACGCTTTTGGGTAGTGACCTTGTGTGCACAACCCCTCCGAACTGGTAAGCTCAGACATTTCAAATCCTATACGGATTTACTCCTCATGTATTGTAGTTGTGCACCTCGTATTCAGTTTGTCCGACTTTTCATTTATTTAGCCGAAATTGAGGTCGAAACTTAGCATATTTTTCCACTACAAAGGCTATATATACTAAGTCTTGTATTCACAACTCCGACGAACGCGTAAACACACGTGTTTAAAATCCTATACAGATTTTAATCCTCCTGTGAAAGGGCTCTTGTTACGAAAAAAAATAGTCACAGAATTGTGATTCCGTCTGTGCATATTTCTCTTTATGGTATTTTGGTGATTGCAATTCATCCATACCTACAAAGACGAAAGAATTTTTTCTTATTGGCTTAAGTGTAATTTTCCTTTAACCATATGTTTATGAACTTTGAACAATAAACAGCAGGATGTACAGTAAAGCACGCGTAATGGAGCACCTCTGTGATGAATATTCTATCCAGTTATGAATAGCTATTATAAAACAGGTGACCTCTAATGAGATCTATCCGTTATGTACAAACAATTAGCTCAGAGATATTTTAAAAAGTGGTTCCGCTCTTTTATGAGAATTATTTTCGCAGAAACCCCAGTGGGTCTGCGGAGTGAAAAGGTATTATACACAACACATCGAACCGTCGAAGAAGTTGGTTGTTGAACTTATCTTAAAAAGTAGTTCCTCTCTTTTAGGAATACTATTTTTGCGGAATCTGCAGTGGGTCTGCAAATTAACAAGGTGTTATACACAACAGACGGAACCACCGAAGAGGTTGGCTGTTGAACAAAAGTGAGTTTTGAATTTGTTCGTTCAGAAGGGGTTCTAACTGCATTAAATCTCAAAATGTTACCGGTACTTCTTTGTTTGTAGGAGAACTGGTGAACGTTGCCTACTTGAAGAGAACAGACCAGTCGAGCGGATTTGGCAAGCTAAATTCGCACAAGGCTGTGGACGGATGCTATTCTGGTTACTATTGGGATGGCTGTTGCATGCACACCAGTAATGAGGAAAACCCCTGGTGGAGTGTTAATCTGGGGTTCATGGCTAGGGTCCACAAAGTACAGCTGACCAACCGCGCAGATTGCTGTGGTCAGTATTAAAGCTTTTGTCTTTCTTTGCACTTCACGTGTAGGTAACTAATTTTGTTAATTAGAATAAGGAACTGCAAAAAGAGTGTGTGTGTGTGTGTGTGTGTGTGTGTGTGTGTGTGTGTGTGTGTGTGTCTGTGTGTGTGTGAGAGAGAGAGAGAGAAAAAAAAAGATCGCAGTGGGAAAGAAGGCAAGTATTTTTTGTTGATTTTCTTTTCACTCACTAAAGGAAGGTACATTTTTTCTTCACTTGGTTTAGTTTCATTGGTGCTCAGTGATATACCACTGTTTCGTGATCCCACCTAAAAAAAATAAACAAATAAATAAAACAAGCTTTTAATAAAATATGTGAAACATTTTATTTTAAAACAATGACAACAGTTTGTTCCAAACTAATTAAATGTTTCTATAAAAATTTCAGCGCTGAGCAGGGATCTATACTATTAGGCTTCGTCCGTTGTTTTCCGTCAGTTTTCTGTCTAAGGCTCACATGTGTACAGCCTATATCTTTATAAACTGTCATGAAAACTTGAAGAGGGAAAGATTTTCCAATTGTCATTTTTTGGAGGGGAAAAGAGTTCCCAGATGTCATTTTGGGAAGGAGAAAGATTTCCTATCATTTTTGGAGAGGAAAAGATTTCCTAGATTCATTTTAGGAAGGGAAAAATTTCCCAGATGTAATTTTGAGAGGGAGCAAAAATTTTCAGAGGTTTGTGGGAGGGGAAAAGATTTCCCAACAGTCATTTTTGGGAGGGAGCAAAGATTTCACAGAGGTCATTTTTTGGAGGAAGGACAAACTCAGTCGAAAAGGTAATTTCTTAAATTTATTTATATAATACGGTTTTATTTGAACAAAGGTGATCGACTGGCGGACTTTGATTTATGGGTGATGTCAGACTACATGTATCCAAGCTGGTCAAAGGACAAAGCGAAATGCGCACACAAAACTGGACAAGTGGCGCAGGGCCAAAGCGAAATGATTTATTGTGATAGAATTGTAACAGGGTTGTAAGTGACGCTTTTTGTCCTTTGCAACGAATTTTAAAAGCCCCGGATGAACAGATCTAACCAATTGTTAAAATGTAATTGAAGGATCAGTCTTAAGGTTAAAATTCCGTACGCTACTGTACACTGATAAGAAATATCATATTTCTGCATTTCTTGGTGTCAAATTTCTCTGATAATGATTTTAAACGTGGGATCTTTTTACTAGATTTATGACCCTGCAGATGGAGATACACGGAGATCTTAAATTTCTCACTTTGTGCGAGGTCGAGGTTTGGGCAGAAGGTGAGTTTTATCAAATATAAAAATGATATAAAACACAGAATTTTCAGTGCATTGAGTCAATTCTTGGATAAAAGGAGATCATTCCACATTCACAGAAAGTGCACAGTTTAAATTGTGTATAGGATGAAACCCCTGTGGTTTATACGGTACTGCAATTCACGGCACGTAATGAGCGCATCATATTTGCGCATGATTGTCCGTCTGTTAGTCCGCGCGTCTTGCTTTCTTTGTGAACACGATTTCGCTATGCTATGTGAAAGGATTTTAGTGGTGTGAGTGTTCATTCGCGTATTTATGTCACTTACGCTGAGTTTAGAAGATAACCATTGGGGAACTATTTTCAACTACGCCACCTTTCGCACTGTTGCAATGACGGATGACTTCACAAGGGACCATACCAATAACCCAGTATCCATAACAACAGTGGACAATGACCATGCGACTTGTCCTGACCGACTGATCGTTGTAAGAGCGAAAAAAGCAAATAAATAAATAAATAAAAGTACAGTGATTCAAAAAATGCTATTTTAATTAGTTATAAAACAGCAAATAATAAGGGATAAAAGTTCCTGTTATATATTATCCCCCATGAAACGGAGGGATATGGCTATGAGCTGGTCTGTCCGTCCGTCCGTCTGTCCGTCTGTCTGTCCGCAAAAAGTACTAAGTTTTGTCCGGCCGACTTCTCTTAGAACGGTATGGTATAGAAAGCTAAAACCTTGCATGGTGAAAATAAATCGGCAAAAAATTGACGTTGTGGAAAATTGTCAAAAATTGGTGAATTTTGGGCTTCAACTTAGCCGTAAGACGATGTTTTGACCGACCGACTTCTTATAGAAGGTACTGTTGATGGAACCTGAAAGCTTGCATGGTTAATATATGTATATCGAAGATATGCAACGTGGCATTAATGTTAAAAGCGGTCAATAATTGACGTCGTGGCAAATTGTCAAAAATGGTGAATTTTTGGCTTCAACTTAGCCGTGAGACGATGTTTTGTCCGAAACACCTCTCACAGAAGTAATTGTCGTAGGAATCTGAAATATTGCATGGTGAAAATGTATATATTAAAGATGTACAACGTAACATTATTTCAAACTGGGGAAAATGGACGTTGCGGTGTAACCGGTTAACTACTACTTTAAGGCTAAATCAGGGAATATTAAACACTGGATTGTGAAAAATATATAAATTGAAGTTGTTATTTTGAAAATCTGCTAAACATTCACGTGAGGAAAGCTGTCGAAAATCGTTAATTTTTACCTGTAAGTTTTTAATGCATTTTACTTTTACTGCTTCACGGGGAATTCTGCCTTACTGAGGCTCTAGTTTAATGTAATGTAGCTGTACATTAGCTCATGTTTTAAGGACAAAAACTTCTGAATTGCAAATAAAAAATAAATAAATAATAAAATCTATTGTCGTAAACGATGTGTTAATCTTACTGGAAATCTGTGTAATGAGGAATTTCATGACAATTCTGGCAAATTCCTGCAATGGACGGATTTGTGGAAATTTTGAATGCCTGAAGAGAAAAGATTGGCGCAGTAATATTCAGTGTCGGTTGTACCATCATCGCTTAAAATGTCAAGCAGGAATCTGATAGCAAAATCAATAAATGTTCCCCCTGCGAAAATAAATTAATAATTTTAGTCTCGTGGTTGATTGATGCTTATTTAGCCCCCCCCCCGCCTCCCCCCCGCCCCCTTCCCCAGCGAGGAGTGGGGATTCATGAAACGGGCCGCATCCGTCTGTCCGTCCCCATCTATAGCGGTAAGTTCGCACGCGCCATATCTCAGTAACTAATACAGTGATTTTATTCCGTTCTTGCATCGAGAGAGAACATATATTAGAGGTGTGCAATACAAGGTTGTTTTTGGTTTTTCTCAAAAAATGATTAATTGTCAAATTTTTGAATTCTTGTAAAATGTTTAATATCCCCGATCTATAGTGGTAACTTTGTATGCACAATATATTGGTGACTAATATAGTGACTTCATTTCTTTTCTTGCATCGTGACAAAATACATATAGGAGGTATGCAACACGAGGTTGTTTTTGGTAAAAGAACTGTTCATTTCAAAGAAGAGGGTGCGTCTAGTGTCTTAACCAGTTCACCACTATCCTTGTTAAAATTTTATTGTTTTGTAATTAATGTTTGGTACTTATTTTAAGGGCAGACCAATGAGGAATGGATTTTTAAAAACAAATTAACTCATTGTACAAATTCTTCAGAAATTAATATATTCCTTGTAACATAAAAAACTGAAATTGTCTTAAATTTCAACCACTCCAATCACAATGTGCTCATGTAGCTCAGCTACCAACACTGTGTACTCAGGCAGAACATTTTTCGAGAACCTGCAAGGCTGCTCGGATTATACAAAAATACATTTTAAACTATTTATTTAAAATACCATTTATGACAGGGGACCACCACTGCTAAATTCAGCGTGGATTTAACGCACGACGTGGCCGTCAGCAAAGTACGTGTTTATCAGACCTCGTCCTGTGAATGTAAGTAGAATGGGCTCTGATTTCTAGCGTATTTAGCGTTGATTTTGCATTGTTTTTTTTTGTTTATTTAAAAGAAAGAAAATGGTAATGCCTGCTAATAATAGCTGATAAGGGTGCTTCCCTTTGCTTGAAGCTGCCCGGATTAAAAAATGTCGGTGTCAAAGATTAGATTTAAGAAAAAATACACTGTATAAATAAAACTTTCCTGGTGTTGGAAGTTTTGTAAGAACTGAATAAAATGAGCCATCTCACACAGTAACATCTCACAGAAATATACTTCTCTCCCTATTTTTGTCCGCAAAGCCCGTGAAGCTGACAATCCAGTTGAGCATTTCTCTCAGTGGCCTGAAGGCAAAACATTTTGAATACTTGGCGTTGTTATCCCCTGTGGAACGGAGGGATATAGTTTTGAACTTTTCGGTCTGTCTGTCCGTTTGTCCGTCCGACACGCTTCAGTCTCACGCACCTACAGGCCACATTAATACATGGATTCGTTTCAAATTTTGTACACGGCTTTTCTGGACCCTTCCGCTGTGTAGTAACCAAGAATTATCCGGATCGGAAAAAAATTGACAAAAAAGCGGACTTTTGAAAATCGGCACTGGACTTCGCATATATACGGCAGTCTCACGCGCCTACAGGCCAAATTGATTGATGAATTCGTTTCAAATTTTGTACACTGCTTTGCTGACACTTTTGCAGTGCAGTGACCAAGAATTTTTTGAAAAATTACAAAATGGCGGACATTTGAAAATCGGCATTGGACTTAACGCACGTACGGCAGTCTCATGCGCCTATCGGCCACATTGATAGATGGTTTCGTTTCAAATTTTTTACACTGCTTCTCTGAATCCTTCCGCAGTGTAGTGACTAATAATTTTTCAGATCAGCAATAATTGACAAAATGGCGGACTTTTGAAAATCATTACTGGACTTAGCGCATATACGGCAGTCTCACGCGCCTAAAGGCCACATTAATAGATGGATTCGAGTAGGGAGAAACGAAAGTTCTACCACAGATTTCTACCACAGTGTCTTCCCCTGGGACGTACTGTGTCAGACCCCTCTCCAAGGACATGCTATGTCAGATCCCCCTGAACCCCAAACCTAACCCTAATAACACCTATCAATCATCGTGATGTCATCAATCAATCTTCGTCACCTCTGACCCTCCGAATCCTAACTCTAACCCTAATAACACCTGACACGCTCATCGTAACGTCATCGATTAATCATCGTGACGTCCGACCCCCTAACCGTAACTCTAATAATACCTGTTAATCATCGTGACGTCACCAATCAATCATCGTGACGTCATACGACCTCTAGGACTTAGCGTGTCAACAGTTCTGTGCCTGTCAATTATCATGGCGTCATCAATCGTAACACCATCAACCCCCCTTCCTAGGACATAGCATGTCAGACATCTCCCTACTGGAACCTGGGAAATCAAATTTTCTCGAAAACCTGAGGTGTATAAAAGGAACGTCTGAGAACACATTTCAGTATTTCAGTTCAATCAATTGATGTGACAACAATGGCAGTCAGTTCAGTATGGGATGCACCAGTCCTCTGCCTTGAGTGCAATGTGGAATTTCCATCTATGGAATTGTGTGGAATACATACATGCACACAACTGAGATGAAAACTTCAGTGAAATATGCTCATGACGAGTTTGCTAACGCACGTACGGGAGCGGAACTTATCTGCAGTGAAACGTGCTCATGAAGAGTTGTTGAGAAAACCTGCAAAGAGACAAAAGACGGGACAAGTAGAGAGAGGCAGAAGGCCTAGTCTTGTTGAAAACGCGCAAGAAAAACGGTTTGAGTCCGAAAATGAAACGGATTTGCTGCTTGAAATGCGACAGAAAGAGAACTGCATCAAGGCACATTTGTTGGAGATTTAGACCGTGGAATGAAATCGTACATTGTGGTGTATGCATGTCTCAAGAAAATGACGGCGAATGCACAAGGTGTCATGTCAGTACAAGTGGACAATACCTATATAAGTAGTGTAACGTATGCAGCATACAATCCAGCGGATATTAAAAAGGACTTGCCAGAAGCCTGTAAAGAATTGTTTACAAAGTTTGACAAACATGAGCGACAAGGCTCTGGCTGGGTGCTGAATGAAATACTGTACATTGATGTACATACAGCTACAGTGGCGCCTCTGGAAGCGAGCAGTCTTATCCCGCTGCGGAAGCGAAGGAACTGGAGAATACGAAGAGTGTGTTAAACATTCCGAAAAAAACACAACAAGTGTTTCTTATGGTCGGTATTGGCTCACCTTCACCCTTCAACAAACAACAACCCACAGCGTGTGAATCAATACAAGCCATTCGAGAAGGAATTAAAGGTAGAGAGCATGACATTTCCCACGCCGATTACGGACATTCCAAAGATTGAACTGATGAATAACTTTGTGTTTGGCAAAACCGTGGAAAATGTGAGAAAGCGAATCAATGTTGAACTTGTTCACAAAGAAAAGTGGTTCAAGAAAGTCGTGGCCAAGTCTCCTTTTTACAAATTCAGAATTGTCAACGAAGATTTAACCGCCGTACATTTACGCAGTGGATTTGCTTCTGGATAAACCCATTCAAGTCGGCTTCACCATTCTCGACCTTAGCCAAGTGCTTACGTTTGACTTTCATTACAATTACATCATGACCAAGTATCCCAAGACAGTTTGTTCAACCAAACTCAAACGATGACTACAACACATAGTATGGCCACCAGCTTTTCTCGGAGAAATCGAGAAAAGTAGCCCTCTGCCCATATGACGGCAAGCAGTACGTGTTGAATGATGGCTATTCCACCTTAGCGCATAGGCATTACAAGACGACACTATAAAGGTGGGAGGCTCTCCAAGGTTAGAGTTATTTGAGGTGTGGACACTAAGGCGTTACCATGAAAGTGAAATCAAGCCGTAAGAGATCTGCAACTGATATGGATACTCTTGCTGATACAATCAAGGACAAAGTCAGAAATCCCACCACCCATTTCAGTATAATGTGGCAGGGGGATCCCGATATAACCAAAGCAGTTGAAAGGGATCTAAAGAACAATACAATACAGTACCACCACCTCCCCCACCTCCCCCACCGCCAAGAAATTGAAGGTGGAGACGCCACCACCACCACAGTTGTGGGAGGGAATGCTTTCTCTGGGAAATGGAAAGTACATCAAAATTATGAAACAAAACAATGAAGGAGTGGTGAACATTCGCAAGTACCTCAGAGATGAGGGTCTGGAAGAAACCGTCCTACGAAAAAGGGTATTTTGCTGACACTGCCTGAATGGAAAATGAAGCAGGTAAAAGAAGTGAATAAACGGCTTCGAAGACAATGAGGCAGCTCATAAAGTGTACGTAGTGACATCATGAACGCTTTAGAGTTTAACAATGGTGTTTACTTCACTGCGAATGACTTGAATGAAGTTATTATAAATTCTGCCTATCGGTTTAAGCTTAAAGTGTGGAAAGACTTTAAAAAACATAACGTTGACAGTGATTGGACATGATACACCAAACATACGTGTCAGATTCTGGAAAACTGTTATACAGGAATATCCAGAGGATTATAATGGAATTATGCCAGATATTCCATTTACAGCATTAATTGACTTTGATATGAAGAAATGGCGCGCATTCTTACAATTTTTAAAGGTCATACAGCATCCGCTCTTCACCATCATCTGAGCATAAAAATGCCTTCGCAGACAAGGAGGCAGTTCATAGTTGATGCTACTCTTGAGCGAGATGGAAGACTTTATAGGATTATGAACTCATTACAGATCACTTCTCTTATCTGAGAAACGCATGTGGTGACATTGTGCTAATACATTTTGGAAAGTATATCATACTATCGCCTGAAACACAATTCGTGTTGGATAATCTACAGGAGCTGAGGATACTTGGCTTTCTCCTTATACTTTCAGATGATTTAGAAGTGTCTATGACTGAGAACTGTCTAGACGTGTTTGTACGATTCCGCCAGTATGACGAGCTTACCGAATGCTACGACTACATCACCCTCAACACAGTGGAATGGCATGCTCTGTTACAAGCATTGGATTGAGAAGAACCTTACTCTTAAATTCAAAGAGGACTTGAAAGTGCAACTCATGCGGGGTACCAAATCCGTTGAGCTGACACATCCCATGTGGGTTATGGTGATGGCCACAGACATGAAAGAACATGGATATGAACTGAAACTGTCTGAACATGAAAATGTTAAAATAATAAAGTTTGGTAATGTTAGTTTTCATAGCATTTACAAACGTGGATATAATGTCTATGATACATACATTAATTTAGATTGTAATGAACGGTATTTGTTTTTCGATGTAGATGATATCGGTGTTTGTAATGGAACTGAATTATAAATAAAATTAAACTTTAAAAACTTATTCAAACGACTCTATAGGTAAAAATCCATAAGAGTAAAAATATTCTGCCACCCAGTTCTCTCCTGGTTCATAATGATCGTCTATATTGATGACATAGGCGCCGCGTTGTAAAGAGGATAACTGGTCCATGGAATCACGACTTGAAACAAGTCTTTTGTCATGACATCATGGGTCAATATGGCATCTATATTGAATGCTGTGATTTGTACTTATTTCAATGATGTTATCAAATTCAGCATAGACTATAACATTGGCTGTATTTCCCAAGGCACCGGCAAAATTCATCTCTAGCCGCAAATTCCAATGTTCGTGTTTTCAAGACCTTTTCAATTTTAAAGATGGATTCAATATCTGTCGTTAATTTCTACAGTTCTTGCCCATAGAAATTCTATCAATATCTTGGTCCAAAATGCCTTTCACACGATACAGTTCTTCCTCATGGAAAATATGTATCTATATCTTCGTCCAAAAAGTCTTTCACACGATGCAAGTGTGTTCCCTACTTCTTACAACAATGTGTGACAATGAAATCTTGCGTCCACATTATATGATTATTCCGTTGAAACATGTATTTCATGTGGGAAATGCCAACATCTTGACCAATTTTAAATTTGTAGGTTTTTTTCTCTTCTTTGATGTTAATTTCAATTTGTCCACATACATATACTTCCACACTTTAGATTCATTTTAATTTCGAATATCTGTAGGAGCATACTTATTAGGGAGGGAGCCATGAGGTCTATGGTTGTAATTGTATACCTAGTCTGGAAGGATGTCCACATAGCGATAAATTTGATTATGTAAGAAATACCGATACATTATTCCTTTTAGAGTACGAGTAACTCTCTCAGAAAAGTTGGCCTTGGCTTCATTTTTTTGTCATATAGGCATGAATTCCCTCCTTCAAAAATGCTTTTACCCATCTGGTTTTAAATTCAGTTCCTTTATCTGGCCTTAGAGTTTGTGGTCTTCGATATGTTTCATGAAAAATCCTCTGGAAGACTTGTATGACGCTGGTATGTGATTTGTTGGGTATTGACTGCACCCACAAATATTTGGAAAACACATCAATAACAACCAATAAGAAGCGTGTGTCATCATTATAGGAGGCTAGGCTTCCCATGTTAGACAAATCAATATCCCACATGTCATCAGTGCCTCGTGTAACGACACGCTGCCTTTTAAAAATATATTTTACAGGTTGTAGTAAACTGAATGCATCTTGATCCTGCAGCCATTTCTTCACTTTGGAATGAGTAATTGGTTGATTATGTTTTTTAATATGTGCTAAAGTTTGTAAGGGCCAGCAAATGCTCCGGGTTGGCCAGGTTTAAAGTAAATATTGGTTAAGTAGTCTTTCCATGTTGACATGTTAACACTAAATGAACACCACTTGTCAACATATCTTGCATTTTTATTCGCTTCATAACTCAATCAACATATCTTATAGTTTATTCTTTTTACAAATCAAATATAGACACAGTGGTGTGAATAACTGGAGTGCATCGATCCTTAATGTACACTAACCAACTACTTAATTAATCAAATGTTACAGCATTTACACCATATCTCTCACAACGTTTATTTGCATTGTCCAACACTTTATCTAAATGGATATAATATTTAACTTTATTTCAATATGTATAGACACATGTGAAATGAACAAAATCTTTACACTCTTCATTTTGACAAGTCTGTTCTTTACATTCTTCATTTTGACAAGTATGTTCTTTACACTATTCATTTTGACAAGCAGGACATACTAAACATGCAAATTGTTTTACAGCTAATAGAATTTCTTTACAATATGCTTTTTGCACATATATTGTCTCAATGCAATGTCTGCATTATGCTGCAATATAGATTAATAAATGTCTCACTTCATCAAACAGTCTTGGATCAAACTGAGCAAAGTGAAATACTGCTTCAGCATCAAACTCCTCAGCTCCGTCAATGTCTGAAAGCACACTCTTTGAAGAAATCCTCACGTAAGTTTGACAAGTTCAGCGTTGAATGAGCAAGTTCCCAATAGATGTTCAAGTGTTGCAGTTGTTCTTCAACAGAACCAAAACGTGCCAGTTCACTTATCGTGTAGTCCACGTACTTCTCCTCGAAACACGTTTCTACATCCATCACTGCTTCACGTGGTGTATAAATAATATAAGACGTCTGCACACTATGACGGCTGGCGAGCAAATGATTTGAAAAGTCTTGCTCTCCAGATACTGCTAGCGAGCCACACTTGGTGCAGAAGAAGTCTGGTTCACACATCTTACAATTGTACTTGTGGCAGTGACAATCATAATCACTGGCATATTCGTAAGCGCCACAATATCCACAGGTAACTCCATGCTGATTTTGCACGTTCATATTCCCCAATAGAACTTCAGCCAGTCTTTTCTTGGATAGTTTTGACACTTTCATCCGATTATCCTTTTGCAGTTTGATGACATGTTTTTTTGTCATGACATTCCGCACATGGTTCAGGTTTGGCGAATAAGACTGAGTTGATGTTATGCATCTCCTGAAGCATTGTCTCCCATTCACCGTCATTCATGTTGATGTGTATTACTTGTATACTCTCCCTTCAAACAGCGCATGCTTTGGTATGAAATGACTTCAAGCCACTTCGTTTTCGTTTGCAGTTTGACGCAAATGTTGCGTAAATTTTTCAAGTTCTGGCACACAATCTTCCACAAGGATGGCGCTAAAGCAAGCCATTTCTCTCCACGTTTTATGCGAAGAAATGGTCCAAATTCTCCATGCTCCACAGTAATATTAAAGTTCACACTAATTCTAAAGCTGCTTATCTTCTCCATGGCTACACATTGAATGCTGACTCGATTCTCTTTGCCCGCTCCTTTTATACAGTATGACGCATTACATCTCATGTATGCTTTCACTAGATGGTTGTAAAAGCGTGAAGTCAGCTCGTTCAGAGCATCAAGAAAGGCCGTTGGTGGACCGCCTCTTAGAGATTGTCTTATGACGATTACTAAAAAGTCTCCTTGTTTGTAACTGCTCATTAGCCATACAAAGAGCATTGGCGTGGTGAAATGTCGTTTTTAATGCACTCTTCAAGGTATTTGAAACCATGTAGCATGGTTCTCGCACATTTGAAATCGTGATCCTCATCAACACGCTTTGGCGCAGGCAGACACCAGGTCTTAAAATTTTCCCCATAAAAGCTTCTAAAAAGTTGGACGAAACGTCTGGTCATGACCTCTCAGAACTGTGGCTCTGACACGTGATTATGCTGTATTTTTCTTCTAGCATGTGGATGAGCCGAACTGTGTCACTCATTGCTAGATTCAAATTTAAACTTGACCCTCGTGAGACGTCGCTTGACATAACCACATCTTCAGCAAGATGCTTCATATGTGCTTCTAGGAACGCATCATTCTCTTCCACAGTTTACAATGTGTCATCAAAAACAACCGTTTCGTTTAGTACTGAAGAGAAACAGGTCATTAATGTCTATTTTGATAGCTTTTCAGGGATAAAATGACACTTTTATAAGAATTTTTAGGAGGAAAGATGATTGATTGATTGATTGACGACGTCACGATGATTGGCAGGTGTTATTAGGTTAGGATTAGGGTTATGGTTAGTTGGGTCTGACGTCACGCTGATTGATTGATGACGTTACAATGATTGAGAGGTGCTATTAGGGTTAGGGTTAGACGGGGTGTGACATAGTATGTCCGAGGTTGATATGACATCTGTGGTAGAACTCTCGTTTCTCCCCTGCTGATTCATTTCAAATTTTGTTCACGGCTTCTCTGGATCTTCCGCAGTGCAGTGACCAAGAATTTTTTGAATCGGCAAAAAATTGACAAAATGGAGGACTTTTGAAAATAGGCGCTGTTCTTAGCGTACTTACGGCAGCCTCACGCATCTGATGCTTAATGGATTGATTCGTTTAATTGTTAGACACTACGCAACAACCTTAAACACACCATATCGCCCACGGGGGATATACGTACTCCTCGAGACGTAGTCAAGTTTTGTACATGGCTTCTCTGGGCCCTGTCGCAGTGCATTGACTAAGAATTTTTGGGATCAAGCAAAATGACGGACTTTTGAAAATCGGCACTGGATTCAGTGTATATACTACAGTTTCACGCGCCTACAGAAGATATTGATAGATGAATTCGTTTCATTTTTTTTGTACACGGCTTCTCTAGGCCCTTTCGCAGTGCAGTAACCAAGAATTTTTTGGATGGGACCCAAATTGACAAAATAGCGGATTTTTCAAAAGCAGCGCTGTACTTTGCGTACCAGCCTTACACACACCATATCGCCCACGGGAGATAGACTCCTCGAGACATAGTCAAGTTGGATTTAAGGACGTTAATTAATATTAATAATTATTGTACAATACATAAATGTTATATTCAACTTTGGTCGCAAGTGGCTGTGGAATGTTGGTGGGAATGCCCTTTCTGCTTGCAGATTACTGTAGTACGAGGATTGACCTGCGGGGCTGGGGCTACGAGGACTCGCAAGAAGGCTGCTTCTCCGGTGGAGAGGACTGCTGGGTGAGGAATCATGGGATCGACTATATCATGATAAACGGCACCGATACCAACGATGGCTATGGTGAGGCGATTTCTTTATCGGCGGCCACGGTGTCATCTCTTTTGCTGTCCGCGGCCCCTCTATGCATCATCTGTGCTATCGACAGTCCCCGCAATGCCAGATCTCTGCTATCTGCTGTCCCCGCTTTGCACCTTCTCTGCTATCTGCTGTCCCCACTATACACCATCTCTGCTATCCGCTGTCCCAACTATACACCATCTCTGCTATCCGATGTCTCTGCTATACACCATCTCTGCTATCTGCTGTCCCCACTATACACCATCTCTGCTATCCGCTGTCCCCGCTATAAACCAACTCTTCTATCCACTCTCTGTTATCCGCTTCTTTATTATTCACCATCTCTGTATCCGTAGACTCCGCTCTGCCCAATGAATGCTATCTGATATTTACGATATGCACTATCTCTGCTATGTGCTGTCCCCGCTATGCACCATCTCTACTATCCACAGTCCCAGCTATGCACCATCTCTACTATCTGCTGTACCCGCTATTCACCACCTCTGTGATCCGCAGCACGGCTATGCTATCTGCTGTACCGCTATTCACCATCTCTGCTATCCGCTGTCTCCGCTATGCACAATCTGCGCCGCATCCCCTTGCCTCTATGCATCACCTGTGCTATCCAAATTCTCAGCTATATACCAACTCCTCTATCCGCTGTCCCCGCAATGCATCATCTCTGCTATCGACAGTCTAAGACAAGCACCATTTCTGCTATCCGCAGTCCGAGCTCAGCACCATCTCTGCTATCCGCAGTCCGAGCTCAGCACCATCTCTGCTATCCACAGAGGCCGCCCAACACCATCTCTGCTATCCGCAGTCGCCGCAAAGCACCATCTCTGCTACCCGCAGTCCCTGCTGAGCGCCATCTCTGCTATCCGCAGTCCCCACTCAGCACCGTCTCTGGTATTTGCAGTCCCCACTAAGCGCCATCTCTGCTATCCGCTGTCTATAAAAAACACTGCCTCCACTATACACTAACTCAGGTAACGAGTTTTTCCAGTTACTCCAGAATTATAATATCAGATTTTTTCTAACAAATTAACAGTTTGCTTTGCAGAGATCTTGTGTTTTGCTTGCATTTTTTTGCATAAATTTAAAAAACGTTGTTTTCGTTTCAAGTATGTTATCGCTGCCTGAATGTTTGGGCACACTGTCATTAATGTGTTATGTAGACAAAGAGAATCGGGGATGGAACCTCGTGGTACTTGATGAGTGCGGGTGCACTATCAAATACAGGGTTGAGAAAGATCATTTCAGCGATGACAGGCAGATTGAATGTATGACTGGCAACAACGGTTTTATGGCGGTTATTGAATCCCTGGCTGTTGGTGACATTGTCTTGGGTAAGATGGCCTGAAATTAAAATGGACAAGAGCAATTGTGTTTATGACGGGCAAAGGTGAGCTGGATCCACCTGAAACTTTTTGTAATTTCAAGGCCCCAGTATATTTTGGGAGGAATTACTGCATAACTAAATTTTGTTTTAGCTGTGATAAAACAAGTAATCGTAGATTTCACAGGCCCTCACCTTGTGTCGAACAGTTACTTGCTTTCGAATTAGTAAATTATATGACTGAAATGGAATTGCAGATATAAATTTCGAGTTCCGATAAAAATTTAAAGAAATCAGTATGGATGTTGACATATCAGAGAATCTACTCTATGTACAATACGCAGTTTAACTGCAGAGGTGTGTGCTTCATTTGTTGGGAGCCAATACCTGCACTTTTTGGATGAATTTACAAATGTAAAATAATTTTCTCCTTTTGAAAAGAATGAAGCAAACACATTTGCTAAGATCAGCCAGGTGATTACAAAGCTCCCTAAATAGAACCCCTGTTTCCAGGCCCACCGGAGAAAGAAATACATGACGAAAAATATGCAGCCTAATTGAGCCTTAAATTGACGGATAAGAATAAATTCCTAAATATTCAGCGTAATTGGACCTTATACCGGAAAGTACTATTTCCTAAATTTAGAAATAATTACCGACGACAGTCATATATTTCTTTCCTACACGGGGCGTTTTTTAGCTCGGACCCACTATTCTAGCTATTTTCTACATTTACGACCACAATACCTTCATTGTATAAAATTCCAGCTCTCTACATGAAATAATTTCGGCACTACCGCGTCGACAAAACAGTGTCCAAAATGTTAGAAGTAAGAAAATTCATTAAATTAGACAAGTTGAAGTTTCAAAAATTTTTAGTCGATTTTAAAAATAATACGTCGTTGCACATCTACATGATAAATTTTCTTACCCGGTGAAATATCAAACCAATCCGCCTGATAGTTAGCGAGATATGATGTCGACAAAAGACAGCGTTTGCACAAAGTTCTATCCCACAGTATCACGTATTTCACAAGTTCCCATTTCGACAATTTTTGACTGATTTGAAAAATAATACGCCGTTGCACCTCTTCAATCTTTATATTTTTACTGTATAAAATTCTAGCTCTCTACATGAAATAGTTTCGGCACTATGGCGTCGACAAAACAGAGCCCAAAATGTTGACTAACGGACGGACGAACAGACGGACAGAACCCATTTCTATAGGCCACACTTCCGTTGGGGGGGGGGGCTTAAATATTCGTCATGTGTGTTAATATTATACTATCGCTGGCTGTTACCCCACCTTTATAATAACCTTCTTGTGGTAGTTCGAACCTATCCTCGCTACGATAGCTTGTTTTCTGTGTTAATCAAGGGGTCTCAGAGGATGATGTGCAAAGAGCCCTAGCAAGTTGTTACTACAAAGGTCTGGATCTGCTCAACGTGCAGCACAATGACTACGGATACAGGTAACCCTGGATACCTAAAGCATTTTTTTTTAATTTTAGTCGCTGAATGGGGGTGGGCGTGAAAGGGGTTGGGTGTGAATTTTATGGGGGATTTTACGACAAAGTCTTTGCCCAAGAGTCGATGACATTTGTCGTTAAAATAACCATAAAATAATAATAATAACGCATACTGCCAACGCAATATTATTCAGTTATCAGTAGTTGGTAAATGGGGGTTCTACCACAGCCCCCCCCCCCCTCCGTGGAACAATTGTGTGATTTTTGCATATTTAGACGTTTCAGACGATTCTGAAGAACTTTGCTCTTTCTAAAGGGGATTTCTTTTTTTTTTTGCATATTTAGACGTTTCATACAATTCTGAGCAACTTCGGTTTTTTACCCACCCCCCGTGGAAAAATTTTGTGAATTTTTGCATGTTTAGACATTTCACACAGTTCTGAGCAACTTCGATTTTTGCCCCCCCCCCCCCCCGTGGAAAAAATTTGTGATTTTTGCATATTTAGACGTTTCACACAATTCTGAGCAACTTCGGTTTTTTTACTCTTCCCTGTGCTTGTGACAAAAAACTATAGTTCAACCAGTGAAATATGGATTTAAACGACAACATATCATTACCCGTGGTATTAATGATATGTATGATGTGGACTTGGCAGATGTAGCCTAACATTGCACAACATAATGAAGATCACTTTCTACTCATTGTCACTGATGTCTTTTCCAAACACTTGTACGTACAACTTATTCCAAAGAAAAGTCATACAAGTGTTATTCAAGCCTTTCAAAGGATTTCTCAAGACACAACAAGAAGACTTAGAACACTGGGGTCGGTGAATGGTTCTTTAATCACGTGATGGATCATACCATTGTTGTTGTTGTTTCCATTGTTGTTGTTGCTATTGTTGTTGTCATTGATGTTGTCATTGCTTTTGTTGCCATTGTTGTTGCCATATTGTTTTTGCCATTGTTGTCGTCATTGTTGTTGTCGTTGTACTTACTGTGTTGTTGTTTGCGTTGTTGTTGTTGCTGTTGTTTTTGCGTTGTTGCGTTGTTATTGCTCTTGTTGTTGTGTTGTTATTGCTGCTGTTGTTGCGTTGTTATTGCTGCTGTTGTTGATGTTGCTGCGTTGTCGTGTTGTTGCCGTTGTTGTTGATGTTGTTGTTGTTTTCATCATATATTTAGATTCAAATCCTTTTTGCCATTTGAAAAATGAATGTAGAATCGAAAGAATGTGAGAATTTAACATTTTTTCGAAATCTTACGACTGGCCACTAAGTCTTAAAAGGCATTTAAAGCAAGCACGCGCTTCAGAAGTGAATGAAAAATGGGAGATAGATATGGAAAATCCTATAAAACGCCTTTCACGGAAACTTTAGATGAATCTCATATTAGGCGTCAAAGAGTCAATATGGCTGAAATTAATGCACATGCTTGTATAGAATGTGGTGCGTTATACAACAGTGAAGAAGCTTATGAAGCAGTGTGATGAGGATACCGATGACAACAGTTCTGACAGTAAGTCAGAAATAGACTCTGTTCGGGATGATATGGCTTAAGAAGTATATGATGACCATGATGACAAACTTTAAGAAAAGGTATGAAGAACAAGGGCTTGAAGATGCGCGTGAAAGAGCAAGTGATGACCTTCGACCCGGTTATAAGCGTCGACTACAACAACTGTTTATGAGACTATTCAAATATACCCAACGTCTAGAACAAAGCGAACATCATCAAAACATTTTAGAAGACTTTAATTACTTTGTTAATGAAAACCATTACGAGTATTCAAAGGTATTAAAGGCGGCTATAAGGAAAACAACGAATTCTTTGAAGAACTTCTAGATAAGGAGGATGATGATGACCGCAGCGACGAAAAATGTGATGTGAATGATGACAGTGAGGTGCAAAAGAGTGAAACAGATGAAGAAAAATAGACTTATTGGACTAAACTTTATAATAAAGACTGTAAATCACCAGATGTTGTAATATATTATTGATTTAAGTGTGTTAATAAAATTATTCAATATATGTCTTGCTTTTTGATGTGTTAACACAGTTTCAACATTCTTCACATATTGAACGTTACGTTTATTTTTCATTAAAGGCAAAGTCCTGTTGAACAGTTTGGTGAAAGAGTGGTTCAAATCAGTCAAGTAGCTTTTAAGTTGTGCGCTGTTGAAGTTGTCATGCCTCACATGGTAGCCATATGGTAAAATATTTTCCCAGGGTGTGTTAATATCAGAGAGGTATATATACAAAAGAGAAAAAAGAGAAACTTAAGGATCAATCATGTCTTACCGCAAGACGAATTGTTTTTACAGTGTGTCATGGAATGGCCAGACGAGAATGGTGCAGACCTCTGGCTGATATTTTTAACATTGAAATGGCGGTGGGTGCAAAACAAAATTGGGTGGAAGAGAACAAGCTGTTTGGGTTTTACTAGCATTTCACCCAAAATAAAAATTAAAGCCCTTTTTAGGGCTCCTTTTACTGCAAAATAAGCAGTTACTCATTGTGTATGTATGTATGTATGTATGCATGTGTGTTGTGTGTGTTCGCGTGTGTGTGTCTGTGTGAAAAGAGCTAATCATTCGAACACGTCTTTGATTCATTTGAACACATCTGTGAATGACGCGCGCGGCTGTTTCAGCTGCACAGTTTGGTTTTTTGTCACAAGCACGGGGGCTAGCATGACGTTACACACACACTATATATATAAAAAAGTTACATTAGAGCTCCACATATTTACTGACAAGGATTTCAAGGACGAATTTTTTAACAAGACCAGCGCGTCAGGCTTCTGCTAACATAAGCAGACATCTGTCTGATTGACAAGATTTTCGAAAAATACGAATTCTTAAAAATGGGGAAGTTGAGGGAGAGGCGGAAAAAATGACAACGGCCTAACAGATTTGGTCGCGCGCCTGCAGCAGCGTACGAATGATCGAGGAAGTCAGAGGCTGCTCTTGGCGCGTTTCCACCCTCTGAGCCAACCGTGAGACCGATGCAGCCAGCCGCCGTCAGCCAAGCAGAGCCAGTCGAGACTGTCAGTCAGTTGCAGCAAGCCGCTGCCGCCGACAGCCAAGCAGAGCCAGCCGTCAGCCAGTCGCAGCCTGGCAAAGACTCGATGGAGGAGATGTTGCAGCTGTTGCGTTCAGTGGAACAGCCAGTTCACTTTCTCGTCCGCGACTTCTGCGGAGTCATGCTGCCTCAAAATGTATCTTTGAGGCAGCATGAGTTGCAGTGCTCAGAAGTTAGGAAGACGGAAACGTACTTCTGTAGCGTGCTGAACAAGTCCTTCGTGACGACGGCGTCTGCAATTGCCGCACACCGGCGGAAATGTCGTGGCTCGGCGAACCAAACCAGTGAGGAGATGAAATCCCTCCTGGCTGCCATTTTCAGGGCGGCCTCCCAAGCTAGTGTCATTGTGTGTGTGTGTGTATGTGTGAAAATATGTCTCCTCATGTCTATGAATGATTCATTCAAACACATCTTTGAATGCCGCGCGCGGCTGTTTCAACTGCACAGTTTAGTTTTTTGGTCACAAGCACATCAAATGTACACAAATTCTGGCAGCTTTCTACACAACAAAATTAGTTTTGTAGGCAAAGTGACATGTGAGCTGCTTAGATAACTTTTCACGATCTTTGTGAGCTTTATCGTTCATTCACCACAAATTCTACATAATATTCATAAATAATTGAAATGCATTCCAATATTTTTATCTGCCATATTTTGCACACAGTTTTGTTTCCGGAACGTGTTTAGCTTTGAAATTATCTTGTACAATGTAAAACAAAAACAAACAGGCAGAGCATTGCTCAACGGAGACAAAATATTAAAGCACTTCCCTCCCCACGTGTGAAATAAATAAAGAAAATGCCATACAATACTGATGAATGTTTTCCTTTGTAAAATTCTGGTAAAGTGCATGAAAAACGGCTGTTCTTGGATACAGCTTACCAAGGCCAGCTGTCACTTATCATTTCAACGGCTTGAACTGCCTGATCTGGTCAACGGCTTGGCATGGTGCATAGATGCAAAACTAAGTCGTTATTTTTAATCACTTCAACTGCGGTGTGCTTCTGAAAAAAGGATGCTGTAGTCTGGACTGATTTTTTATGCGGAGACGTTGAAATTTCATATGGGTAGTTTTAAACATTAGCTATTTATTCATTAACTAAATATGACCCGCACATATACAACACATTATTAAAAAGAGAATTGAATTCTTGTTAAGGCTGTCAATTCTTTTCCCTAAAGAAACCTTTATTTATATAAAGAAAAGACGTAGTTTAAAGTGAAAAGAATAAACAAAATTTTGACGTTTCTCACAAATTGTAAATTTATGATGCAGTTCCTTAACCTGCATTTTTAAGGCGGACTGAATCACTTAAGAATCAAAATTTTGCTGTGGAGCCAGAACGAATTACTTCGTATTCAACGACGAGTAAATGACCTAGCAGATAAGACCGTTCCCGCCAAATTGATTTCAATTTCCCAATTTCGTAGGGAGATATCACACTCGGTTCTAATATGTCTAAAAATAAATTTTCCTAAGTTTCCTGGGAGGAGGGCGGCAAAAAACCGAAGTTGCTCAGAAGTGTGTCAAACGTCTAATTATGCAAAAATCACAAATTTTCCCACGGAAGGGTCAGGGGTTACAAAACGAAAGTTGCTCAGAATTGTGTGAAACGTCTAAATATGCAAAAATCACAAATTTTCTCACGGGGGTTGGGGTCCTGTGGGAGAACCCCTTTTTATCAGCTACTATTATCCTTTGAGAAAAATTAATATTGAAATCGCGAGACAGAATTTTACATTACATTTTCTGTTAAAAGGGGTCACAGTCATTTTTTGAGAATTGTTGAATCGTAGTAAACGTTCGACACTGTCTGATATTCGCAGCAATCGCCAAGAACACGTTTGCTTGTTTATTTTTTATTTTTTTTAAACAGGGCCTCCGTCGTCTTTATCGCTCAGAATGGCTTTCCTGAATTCACGCAGAGCGTGATATTCGAACGCGAACTTGGGCCGGCTAATATTGGCGGTGTCTATGTTGGCGGTAAGGCACGCAGCAATTGCAAATATAATTGAGTGGTGTCTGAAGCATTTTCTGAACAAGCAGCATAAATAACTGAGAATTAGTTTGCCAGTATTTTTCTTTACTAAGTTGAAGTTCTGTATTTAAAATTTTAGCCTGTCATTTTATCTATGAAAAGTGCCAGTATTAAAATACTAGTTTGCCAGTCAACACAATCAGTTTTTAAGAGTCCCCCGCCGCCGCGTAGCGCGTAGAAGGCTACTATAGTATTCGTGTCCCTCCGTCCGTCCATTCACCTGTCAGGAAGCAAAAATTTTTGCACGCGATATTTATATGTATATTTATATGTATATATTAAAGTTGTGCGATGTTGAATTGTTTTTCGATTCCACTATGGTTCGTAGCGGGGAACATTCATCAGTTTCACTGATAACTTGTTAGTTCCTCGCCTCGGCGTAGCGCGGAGCGGGGGACTATAGTATTCTGGTCTGTCCGTCCGTCCGTCTGGAGACACTTGGAAGCACAAATTTTTGCACGCGATATCTCAGCCGCTATTCAACCCTGGCTTTTGATTTTTGGTACAGTGAAAAAATATATGGCAAAGGTGTGTAACGTTGCATTATTTTTCCAGTCGACCAAAAAAAAACGATGAAATGGCGACTTGTTGAAAATGCTTTAGCATTTTTGTTGTCTCCAGTGCAATTTTGTGCACGCGAAATCTCAGCCGCTATTCAATCCTGGCTTTTTATTTTTGCTACAGTGAAAATATATATATATTGAAGTTGTGCGACGTTGTATTATTTTTCGATTCAACCAAAAATGACCAAATGACGACTTGTTGAAAAAAGGCATTTTTAGAATCTTTGTTGCCTACAGTGCAACTTTGTGCTCGAGAAATCTCGCCGCTTCTTGACCCTGGCTTTTGATTGCTGATTCAGTGAATATATATATATATATATATATATATATATATATATATATATATATATATATATATATATATATATATATAAGCTGTGCGCCGTCGCACTATTTTTCCGCTACAACGAGATAGTTCGTAGCAGGGGACAATCATCAGTTTTACTAATAACTTGCTATTGATGCCCCGCAGCCCCGTAGCGCGGAGCGGAGGACTATAGTATTCGGTCCATCCGTCTGGTGACACTTGGAAACACAAATTTGTGCACGCGATATCTCAGCCGCTTTTCAACCCTGGCTTTTGATTGTTGCTACAGTGAGAATATATATATTGAAGATGCGCGACGTCGCATTATTTTTTATTCGACCAAAAAATGAGGAAATGGCGAATTGTTGAAAATAGGCATTTTTTAGAATATATGTTGCCTACGGCGCAACTTAGTGCACGCGATATCTCAGCTGCTATTTAATGCTGGCTTTGATTGCTTCTACAGTGAAAATATAGAAATTAAAGTTGTGCGATATTGCATTGTTTTTCTATTAGACCATGGTTCGTAGCGGGGCACATTCATCGGTTTCACTGATAACTTGTTAGTTGCCCGCCTCGGCGTAGCGTGGAGCGGGAGACTCTAGTATTCGGGTCTGTCCGTCCGTCCGTATGGAGACACTTGGAAGCACAAATTTGAGCTGACTTTTGATTTTTGCTATAGTAAAAAATATATATATTAAAGTTGTGTGACGTTGCATTATTTTTCCAGTCGACCAAAAAACGACGAAATGGCGACCTGTTGAAAATAGGCAATGTTTTAGTATTTCTGTTGTCTACAGTGCAACTTTGTGCACGCGAAATCTCAGCCGCTATTCAATCCTGGCTTTTTATTTTTGCTACAGTGAAAATATATATATATATTGAAGTTGTGCGACGTTGCATTTTTGTTCGATTCGACCGTAGATCGTGGCGGAGGACATTCATCAGTTTCACTGATAACTTATTATTATTGTTATTATGCCCCGCCGTCCTAGCGGAGGCGGGTGATTTCGAAGCGCCTCATGTCCGTCTCTCTGTCCACTAACACTTTTGTCCAGGCCATATCTCCGTAACCGTTGATCGCAGGCATACCATACCTTGGAGAATCAAAGAATATATAATGTAGTTTTGCAGCGTCAGGTTTATTTTTGATTTCGTCAAAAATGTCAAAGTTATGGACTTTTGAAATGTTTGGACTTTGCTTAGGTTACCTTGTTGTATTTCAAGCAAGTTTGTCCAGGCTCCATCTTTGCTACTATTCACCGTAGACCAAGAAAACCATACAGCTAGAAAGTATATAGAAGTAGTTATGCAACGTCGGATTATTTTTTTATTTCTTTTAAAATGTAATTTTTATGATTTAAAAAAAAATTGAATTGTCGTTTTTTAGAACAAGTTTGTCCAAGCTGTATCTTTGTTACTCTTTACCGTAGACCAATAAAACCCTACAGGTAGACACTATGTAACGTGTAGTTGTGCAAAATTATATGTCTCCCTCTAAGGGAGACATATATAGCATTTGGTGTGTCTGTCCGTCCGTCCGTCTGTCTGTCCGTCTGTCCGTCCGTCTGTCCGCAGTGAGTTCTTATGAAATTAAAGAGTTGATTTTTTTCAAAACATACATACGTATTGGGGTACATGTCTAGATGATGTCCGTATTATTTTTTTTTCGTTTCCTTAAAAATTCTATTTTTGGCAAATTTTTTAACATAGGGGGGGTTTCGTGCATTTTTTTCACTTTGGCAGGCTATATCTCCAAAACGGTTTGTTGGATTAAGCTGAAACGTGGCAAGAACAACACACATATAGTGCAAATATTTACTACGAAGTTTTTATTTATTCCCGCTGAAAATGTATTTTTGGTGAATTTTTAAATTTTTGAATTTGAACTTTTTTTGGCCATATTGTTGCGATATCTCCGAAACGGTTAGTTGTATTAGGCTGAAACGTGGCAAGAACAACACACATATAGTACAAATATTTACTGCGAAGTTTTTGTTCATTTCCGCTGAAAATGTATTTTTGGCAAATTTTTAAATTTTTGAATTTGAACTTTTTTTGGCCATATTGTTGCGATGTCTCCAAAACGGTTAGTTGGATTAGGCTGAAACGTAGCAAGAACAACACACATATAGTGCAAATATTTACTGCGAAGTTTTTCTTCATTTCCGCTGAAAATGTATTTTTGGCGAATTTTTAAATTTTTGAATTTGAACTTTTTTGGCCATATTGTTGCGATATCTCCAAAACGGTTGTTCCATTACGCTGAAACATGGCAAGAAGAACCCATATGTAGTGGAAATGTTTACTGCGAAATTTTTATTCATTCATTTTCTGTAAAAATGTAATTTTTTCGATTTTTGCAATTTTCTGGGCTCGCCAATGTTGTATTTTAAGCAAGGATTTTTTTCCACCTTACTGATGGGGGGTGGGGGAGACATATCCGTTTTTGTTTTAACAAAAACACTGGCCAATCTAGTTAAGTTATGTTTCATTTTTTTATAAAAATGTTAATTTGGCAAATTTTGTACCATTTGGACTTTGTTGTTTTTCTTACAAATTTGTCCAGGCTGCATCTTTGTTACTATTCACAGTAGATCAATAATACTCTACAGCTGGAAAGTATTTGTGCAAGGTTTATCGTAGATGAGCGCGGCGGGCATTGTGCAATCTATCATTGTCTTATTATTATTATTATTATTATTATTATTATTATTATTATTATTATTATTATTATTATTATTATTATTATTATTATTATTATTATTATTATTATTATTATTATTATTACTTACAATGCTAGGCTCGTCACTGCACTCGTTTACTGCCGGGATAGCAATGTCGATGCTCGCGTCATCACTAACCCAAACGTGTGGGACGTACGATGGCGTGGTTGGCCGAGGCACCGTGGCCGTGTTAGAGTGCAAGCCAGACGAGATGCCTGTTGGGAGGTCGGCTCTTTTGTGGCTTCCCTATTCTGGCATGGTCGGAACCGAGAAATAAGTTACTTTTAAACAAAGAAAAGGCTTAACTGGGACCATAAAGTTATAACGGATGTCGTTCGGGCACTGTTCTACTGTATACGAACGGGCAAGAGTATATTTTATATTAGTTAGTTAAAGTTTAAAAGTTTTACATGTTAAAAAGTGCAGTTTTAAGAGCAGCGAAAGATACCAAAAGTCCCACCGCCAAAGGTCCTGAACAGCCACAAAGACACAGCATCACTATGCACAAAACGTGTGTTGTTCTAAAACAGCGGACCTCTCAAGAGATCCATCTGTTGCGTATAGAAACAAAGTGGGTCGATTTTAAAAAAGTAAAAGTACGTCCGCCCTTCCAATGAGTACTACCTTCACGGAACCCCCCAGCTGGTCTGCGGAACAAAAGAGGTTTCATACACCACAGACCGAACCGCCGTAGAAATTGGGGAGTTGAACACAACGCACAAGTTGCCCTGTCTGCCCCCCCTCTCCTTTGAATTCACCCCTCCCTCCGCTGTCAAACCCTTCCCGCCCCCATCCCCTCGCGTTAATCGGAGGCATATTTTATGTCCAAAGATTACCAGCTAAAGGCTTATTTATAAACTGCAGGTATTTCCAGCTTGAATTCCCAGGCGTAGGGGTGCACTTTTGTGAACTGGAGATCTACCTAGGTAAAAAGCACATATCTAGTATTGTTAGTTTGTTTGACTATTCCCACCCTTCTTCCTGTCCTCCCTCCCTCCCTCCCTCCCCCCTCCCTCCCTCTATCTCTCCCTAACTAAATCCCTCCATCGCTTTCTCCCCTCTCTCCCTCCCTCCCTTCCTCCCTCCCTCCCTTCCTCCCTCCCCTCCCTCCCTTTCCATCCCTCCCTCCCTCCCCTCCCTCCCCTCCCCTCCCCTGCTTTAACTCTCTTCCCCTGCCTCCCCGCCCCTTCCTCCCTCCCTTGCCCCCTCCCTCCTTCTCTTTTCCTCCCCCTTCCCCAACTCTCCCCTCACCTTCCCTTCCCTCCTTTTCCATCCCTTCCCGACCCCTGTTTTCGGAACCCCCCGCCAAATAACAAAAACAGTATGGGTATTTTACATCTTAACTCCTTTTCATTCCAGGGAATATGGCCGAGTACTGTGAGCCAAGCGGCGACAAGTGTTTCTACATCCCGAGCCGCCGGTGGGGCACAGCAGCGCAAGGCCAGTGGGAGTGCCGCACCCACTACGCGCATGCCACTCTGGCCGAGGTCGATTCATCTGAGTGGACGTTGGCACAGAGCCACATGAACAGCGACTCTAATCTCGGTTCGTTTGTGCTCGTGGAAGATCTTTTCACACACCGCTGTTACCGCTGTTTACGAGATTTCTGCCCTGTCCTGCAATCAACTCGCCCATCTCATCCCATTCCATCATTTCTTGCATCAGGGGTAGGAGCCACGTTATAAAGCATATTTTCTGCAAGCCATTGGCCCGATCTCGGTTTGTCGCAAGTGTCCCTGGCCATTCTTGTTTCCTTTCTGCATTTCACTCTAAAAAGATTTAATTTCGTTTGAAAAGACTCTCTTTCTAAAGCGATGTTTTTCTAGACAACGTCAACCTGATGTCTGGCATAGTGTCGTCGTCTGGCGCATGGCGCTACTATCAATCCGGAAGCAGCGCCCCGTAATCTATTACATCCGGCCATTCGACTTCCCAGCACTTGATATACATGCAGAGCTCCGGAGCCACGGCATCAACGACCAACAACGCCATGCAGCTTTATCCACTCTGTGAAGTGGCCAAAACCATGTGTGAGTCGTGTTTTCTTTTCCGTTCTGTTGTTCGCATTTTGTTTTAACCCTCGTTATTAGCAACTTTGCCCGTGCCATGCTGTTTTTGCTTTGATCACTCACGGATTATTTTAAACTTTTAAATTTTGATATTTTGTTATTTTTTAATTAAACAGTAAACCACATGTGTATAAAGTTTTGAAAACTAAAGGATGTTTTAACATATGACGAGTTTTTGACTCGGTCAAAGCTTATATGAATTTGTGGGGGCAGCAGTTGGTGCTTTTTTAACCCAGCCGACTTTGTCGGACTGGGTTTGTGGTATCACTATAGGAAGCTTGAATGCATGACCGTATGTGCGTATGTTAAACTATTCTTTAAAATGCTACTCCTCCTACAGTTTTGCTCTAAACGCTTTGATATTGGAGAGGAATGTTCCCTGTTTGATCCCCCACCTGGCTATTACTTTTTAGAAGATTGACGAAAAACTGACAAAATTGCGGCACTTTTTGTGCCCGTTTCGACCCATTTTTAAAATGCTACAACGTTATAATGACGTCATGATGACGTCATGACGTCATGACATCATTATAAAACAGTCCTAAGTCACGTGACGTGTCATTCATGTGTCACGTGACCTATCAATCATGTTTCATGTGACCCAAACTGTATATGAGGAATATTTTTCCGATCATTAACCTTCGGGCCTGAATGGCTTGGTCGGTAGAGCAGAGGACCCGTAAGCGGAAGCATGATCTGAAGGTCGGTTGTTCGAACCCGCCCTCAGGCATCACTTTCACCTTCTGTCTATCATATTATTGAGGTTCTCAAAGTTAGGACCTCAATCTTGGAACACCCCCCGGGTCCTCAATCTTGGAACACCCCCCGGGTCCTCAATCTTGGAACACCCCCGGGTCTTCAATCTTGGAACACCCCCGGGTCCTCAATCTTAGAACACCCCCCGGGTCCTCAATCTTAGGACACCCCCGGGGTCCTCCATGTGAGGTCTTCCATCATCTGTCTATCATACCATGGGGACCCCCGGATCCTCTATGTGAGGACCCCCCCATAGGATGTGATTCAACACTCCCATAAGAGCACATTGTGTGTGCACATATGCATCATTCATGCTCTGGCTGACGTTGGCTACACATAGAAAAAAAGTGAAAACAGTTGCTCTTACCTGTAGTACTGTTGAAGAACAAGTGAAAGATTGACTGCAATACACAAGTGAAACATTGACTAGTCTTTGGAAAAAGGAAGTGAAAGATTGGTTATTCTTTGGAAAGGAAGTGAAAGATTGGAGACGAATTAACCAAAGAGTTGTGGCAAGTGCCTTGTTTTTGCTACACTATGTAACATTATGTAACATTATGTAACACTATGTAGCCTAATGTAACATTTTGTAACACTGTGTAACATATGTAACACTGTAACATCATGTGACACTATGTGACTATGCAACATCATATGACTATATGACTATGTAATTGCTATGTGAACATAATTAGTCAAACGTATGTATGTCATTATCAGATCGTTTAACAGACAAGCCGTGATAGCTCACTTGGTAGAGCAAACGGCTAGCAACCTGAGAGTCCCGGGATCGATCCCCCATCGGGGCAAAATTTTTTTTTGTTTTTTTTTTTCACTTTTATGACTCTGTGACATTATGTGACATCATGTGACTGTGACATCATGTGACTTTATATGATCTGTGACATTATGTGACTCTGTGACTTTTTTTAACGTAATAGCTATATTTCTATGTCTATTTTCACTATTATTATTATAATATTTAATTAGTCATATTTCAATGGTTCAATTACAATAACCACACAAACAGCATAAGTATATGAAAGGTCTCAGAGTGTGGGGGAAAACCGATTGATAAATTTCAGACTGCACTCGTTCAGAGTGTGGGTTAAAACGGATCGATAAATTTCAGAGTGCACTCGTACAGAGTGTCGGAACGATCAATAAATTTGAGAAGGAAAGGGATTTTTCCTACATTAATTCTAATGTTATGTTTTATGTTATAGGAGTTGGAAAAATGACACTTCTAAAGCGCATTTAACAAATGTAGTTTTTGGAAAACATATGATATATAAAATAAGGTTTAGCACTTATAAGCTACTTATTTGAATGTTCTGAAGTTATAGTAGTGGAAAAATCGTGGTTTAAGATCAACTTTAATAAATTTAGTTTTTGATAGCATATGATGTATAACATAGGTTTTAGCATATGACCAAGCTACTTATTTGAATGTTCTAAAGTTATAGTAGTAGAAAAATGGTGGTTTTAGATCAACTTTAACAAATTTAGTTTTTGATAGCATATGATGTATAACATAGGTTTTAGCATATGACCAAGCTACTTATTGAATGTTCTCAAGTTCTAATAGTGGAAAAATGATGGTTCTAGACCAACTTTAACAAATTTAGTTTTTAGCACCATATGATATATAAAATAAGTTTGAACATTTTAGCATGCTACCTATTTGAATGTTCTAAAGTCATAGTAGTAGGAAAATGGTGGTTCTAGACCAACTTTATCAAATTTTGTTTTTGACAAAATATGATGTATAAAATAAGTTTGAACATTTTGCCATGGTGTAATAGGGTAAAAATCAGGGTTCTAAACCAACTTTAACAAATTTTGTTTTTTTTACACGTTTCAGACGATTCTACCACTTGGTTGGTTGGTTGGTTGATTGTTGGAAAATGGGAAGTGAAAATGTGGATAGTTATGTAGGAAAACTGCGCCCATTCAAACATATGTTCGAATGGCAAGCCCATTTAAAAGACGTGTTCGAATGGCAAGCCCATTTAAAAGACGTGTTCGAATGGCAAGCCTATTCAAAACACGTGTTCGAATAATTTTTGGAAGATATTACGTCGTGGCATTGTTCAACAAATTGTTCAACATGTTCAACATGTTGTTCAACAAGCATATAAAGCTATGTTTAAAGACTTTCTCATCATTTGAATAGTGTAGGTTGAACCGAAAGGATGTATAAATGCAACATTTGTTCGAAATCTTACAATTGGCCACAAAGTCTTAAAAGACACTAAAAGGTTGCTCACACGTCAGAAGTGGATGAAGAATCGGATATGAAAGCCCTGTAAAACTACCTTTCACGGAAACTTTCGATGAGTCTTCTATGGAAAGTGAAAGCGTTAACATGGCTATACGCGAAGAAGCTTTGCTCAAACGTATGGAGCAGTGTGGTGAGGATGCTGATGACAGTGTGGTGAGGATGCTGATGACAGGAGTTCTGAAAGTGAGTCAGAAACAGACTCTGAAAGTGAGTCAGAAATAGACTCTGTTTGGTATGATATGGTTCAAGAAGTCTACGATGACTATTATAACAAATTTCAAGAAAAGGTTTCAGAATATGAAGAACAAGGACTTGAAGATGCGCGTGAAATAGCAAGCTATGACCTTCGACCCATTTATAAACATGGACTAAAACAACTGTTTATGAGACTATTCAAATATACCCAGCGTCTAGAACAAAGCCAACATTATTAAAAGATTTTAAAGGACTTTAATTACTTTGTGGATGAAAAACATTACAAGTATTCAAAGGCACTAAAGGCGGCTATAAGGAAAAACAATGCATTCTTTGAAGAGCTACTAGATAAGGAAGAAGAGGATGACAGCAGTGATGAAGAAAGTGACATGAAGAGTGAACAGAGTGAAACAGATGAAGAAAAATAGACTTATTTGACTAAGCTTTATGATAAAGACTTTATAAATGTAATATTTTATTAAGTTAAGCGTTGTGCAATTATACATGTCTTACTTTGCAACATATTAGGTCTTAAGGTTCCTGACACGGTTTTAATTAACCCTTAAACCACATATCATACATCGTATATTAAGTTTTATAGTTAATTTTGTATTATTATGTATTATATTGAAGAATTGTATATTAGGTATTATAGTTAATTTTGTATTATTATGTATTATATTGAAGAATTGTATATTAGGTATTATAGTTAATTTTGTATTATTATGTATTATATTCAAGAATTGTATTATTATGTATTATAATCAAGTATTGTTTTATTATGTATTATATCCAAGTATTGTATGAGAAAAATAAAAAGTTGAAAAGCATCATATACGTTTTTATTGAATATTACAAATATGTACAATTATGATAAAAACAAAACTATTTCAAATACACGTTATGTTAATACATGAGCAGATTCACAAGAACTTAACTTAAAATTTTATAACAACTGACTTCACATGAACATAGATCATGTTAATTTCATAGTCTACATATGAAGACAATTTTATTTGAACTACATATCAAATGTACATGTCCATATGAGTCAAAGCTAAGTTTCAAGTTCTTGTCAAGCTTCAAAACCTTCGCTCCAATCTTCTGCACTGAGGGTGGTGAAATCACAGCATGCACTAAGCTCGTCATGCTGTTAAAACTGTATACAGTCATCTTGCTGTCTACTCAACCATCTTCTGACAGTCACTGCATTTATGCATACCTATTTTCTGAAGAATGAGATCCACTGACGTTATTTGCTTCTTCAACATGTACCAATCGTTCAATGACAACACAGTTCCCTTCTTGGTAGGATTTTACCTCCCAGACGTATGATCCGCAATATATTCACGAATGTTAACCATCACTTTCTGTTGATATTTCGCCAATTTAATATGTATTTCTCCATTAATAGTTATCATAACTGGTAAATCGTCTACACTCGTCTTCTTCGTAGTGGTAGCAGCTTCACGTTCTGGTTTTCGCTTCATTTTAGGCTCTGTCTTAATTTTTCGCTTTTTACACGGCGGCGTCATAGCTGGTAACTCATCTCTTTTTATCTTTCTAAGATGTGGTCGCTTTTGACGCTGCTGACGTGACTTCGCCTTAGACTTTATCATGGGCATTGCCTTAGACTTTGCTGTATGTGTTGTCTCAGGCTTTACTATAAAATTTTCTGCAGGCATTGTCTCAGACTTTTCTACAGGCATTGTCATAGATAGTAGTTGTTGTTCGCCAACTGCAGACATGTTCACTCTTTAGTATCTTGATACAGAATGCGTGTTACGTCTGAGGGCGGCTGCCTTATATACTTTATAGTTGTCTTAATATGTTTAGAAATAGCTTTACCACATGTAACTTTGTGGCTAGTTGTAAGATTTCGAACAAATGCTGTATTTATACATCCTTTCGGTTCAACCTACACTATTCAAATGATGAGAAAGTCTTTAAACATAGCTTTATATACAACAACTTGCTAAACAACAACATGTTGAACATGTTGAACAACATGTTGAACATGTTGAACATGCTGAGCATGTTGAACAATTTGTTGAACAATACCACGACGTAATATCTTCCAAAAATTATTCGAACACGTGTTTCGAATAGGCTTGCCATTCGAACACGTGTTTTAAATGGGCTTGCCATTCGAACACGTCTTTTAAATGGGCTTGCCATTCGAACACATGTTTGAATGGGCGCAGTTTTCCTACATAGCTATCCACATTTTCACTTCCCATTTTCCAACAATCAACCAACCAACCAAGTGGTAGAATCGTCTGAAACGTGTAAAAAACAAAATTTGTTAAAGTTGGTTTAGAACCCTGATTTTTACCATACTACACCATGGTAAAATGTTCAAACTTATTTTATACATCATATTTTGTCAAAAAACAAAATTTGATAAAGTTGGTCTGGGACCACCATTTTCCTACTACTATGACTTTAGAACATTAAAAAAAGTAGCATGCTAAAATGTTCAAACTTATTTTATATATCATATGGTGTTAAAACTAAATTTGTTAAAATTGGTCTAGAGCCACCATTTTTTCCACTACTATAACTTAAGAACATTCAAAAAGGTAGCTTGGTCATATGCTAAAACCTATGTTATACATCATATTCTTTCAAAAACTAACTTTATTTAAGTTGATCTAAAACCAATATTTTTCCACTACTATAACTTTAGAACATTCAAATAAGTAGCTTGGTCATATGCTATGTTATACATCATATGCTATCAAAAACTAAATTTGTTAAAGTTGATCTAGAACCACCATTTTTCCACTACTATAACTTTAGAACATTCAAATAAGTAGCTTAGTAAAATGCTAAAACTTATTTTATATATCATACGTTTTCCAAAAACTACATTTGTTAAATGTGCTTTAGAAGTGTCATTTTCTAACAACTATAACATAAAACATAACATTAGACTTAATGTAGGGAAAATCCCTTTCCTTCTCAAATTTATTGATCGTTCCGACACTCTGAACGAGTGCACTCTAAAATTTATCGATCGGTTTTCCCCCACACTCTGAAATATGACTAATTAAATATAATCATAATAATAATAGTGAAAATAGACATAGAAATATAGCTATTATGTTTCAAAAAAGTCACAGTCACATAATGTCACAGATCATATAAAGTCACATGATGTCACAGTCACATGATGTCACATAATGTCACAGAGTCATAAAAGTGAACAAAAACCAAACAAAAAAGTTTGCCCCAATGGGGGATCGATCCCGGGACCCTCAGGTTGCTGGCCGTTTGCTCTACCAAGTGAGCTATTACGGCTTGTCTGTTGAACGATCTGATAATGACATACATACGTTTGACTAATTATGTTCACATAGCAATTACATAGTCATATAGCCATATGATGTTACATAGTCACAAAGTGTCACATGATGTTACATAGTGTTACAGTATGTTACATAGTGTTACATAGTGTAACATTAGGTTACATAATGTTAAATTGTGTAACATAGTGTTACATTATGTTACATAGTGTTACAAAATGTTACATAATGTTACATAATGTTACATAATGTTGCCAAAAAAAGAAAAAAAGGAACTTACCACAACTCTTTGGTTAATTCGTCTCCAATCTTTCACTTCCTTTCCAAAGAATAACCAATCTTTCACTTCCTTTTTCCAAAGACTAGTCAATGTTTCACTTCGTCTCCTATGTGTATTCCAGTCAATCTCTCACTTGTTCTTCAACAGTACTACAGCTAAGAGCAACTGTTTTTCTTTTTTTCCATGTGCATCCAACGGCAGCCAGAGCATGAATGATGCATATGTGCACACACAATGTGCTCTTATAGGAGTGTTGAATCATATCCTACGGGGGTCCTCACATAGAGGACCCGGGGGGTCCCCATGGTATGATAGACAGGTGATGGAAGACCTCACATGGAGGACCAAGGGGGTGTCCTAAAATTGAGGACCCGGGGGGTGTTCCAAGATTGAGGACCCGGGGGGTGTTCCAAGATTGAGGTCCTCACTTTGAGAACCCCAATAATATGATAGACAGAAGGTGAAAGTGATGCCCGAGGGCGGGTTCGAACCACCGACCTTTAGATCATGCTTCCGCTTACGGGTCCTCTGCTCTACCGACCAAGCCATTCAGGCCCGAAGGTTAATGATCGGGAAAATATTCCTCATATACAGTTTGGGTCACATGAAACATGATTGATAGGTCACGTGACACACGATTGACAGGTCACGTGACTAATGACTCACTTTGAGAACCCCAATAATATGATAGACAGAAGGTGAAAGTGATGCCCGAGGGCGGATTCGAACCACCGACCTTCAGACCATGCTTCCGTTTACGGGTCCTCTGCTCTACCAACTGAGCCATTCAGGCCCGAAGGTTAATGATCGGGAAAATATTCCTCATATACGGTTGGAGTCACATTATTTACAGGTCACGTGACTAATGATGTCATGATGATTGACAGGTGACTTAGGGTTATGCTGCTTAGGACTGTCTTAAAATGATGTCATGACGTCATAGCGTCATTATGACGTCATTATAACGTCATGATGACGTCATTGAAAGGGCGCGCGCTCTCTCGATTACCTATTCCAGAACATTCATGGGGATTCTAAAACAATGACGTCACTGTTTGCGAAACCCCATGGGGCTCGGAAAACACCTCCCGATGTCATTATGACATTCATATGACGTCCATATGACAACTATATTACATCCATATGACAACCATATGGCCTCAATATGACGTCACTGTTTTAGAAACCCCATGGGGCTCCGAAAACACCTCCTGACGTCATTATTACGTCACTTCCTGTTTTCGAAACCCCACTTTTCAACTACTTTCTTTGATAACTCGGCTGGGTCATGTCCTTGGACGTGGTTGTTTTCTTGACAGTAAAAATTCAATTTGCTTGTCATAGGCCATAGGACCACAGGCCATAGGACCACAAAACGTTGTACTTATGTAGAAGTTGATCTGAGGGTGTACATCCCGGCTTTTTTCGTCTACGATTTGGTTTTCATGCTTAAAACGTTATTCAAACACAGCTGATTTTAGAATAAATAAAAAACGCATTTAAAAGCAAAGTAACTTTTGAACAAAGGAGCACAGCTTATGGGCGTTACGCGAGCTCTGCCTGCACAGAGAAAAAGTGGTAGTCCGTTCAATCCATAAAGCCGTTGAGCCAACATAACCAAGCAGATGAACCGTATAGGCCGCATACGTGCTGCGCTATAAGCTCTCTACTTAGTTGTATTACAGACTATGCGGTTTGTAAAAAAAATCATAATATTTTTAACTTTTAACGTTTGTCAAGTGTTGAAGATTTCGCTTGGAAAATACGGTTCTAGCTCGGTATTATTAGTTGAGAAATGGGGGAGATACTGCAGTCAATCATTGTGACGTCATCAGTCAAGCCCCGCCCATCAGTAAGGGAAAACGAGAGTTCTGGAACAGTCAATCATCGTAACTCATCAATCAAGCCAACTGAGCTAAACCGGTTAAGTGCAAATATCTGCTTTGAAATGTGCTCTCATTAGCTAATGATCGATATAAATCGAGAGCAGCAGAGCCTGCAGTTTGATGATTGCTGTTGTATAAGGCGTGTATCTCATGTTAAGCTGGACAGATTTCAACCAAAATTGGTAGTTAGAATGCTGGGCAAAGGCACTTGACCTGATTAAGTTTTGGCGACCTTAAGTCAAAGGTCAAGGTCACTCGAACTGTTTTATTTCAGAAACGGAGGTGCGGCGGGGGACTTAACCAGTTCACTGGTATACTTGTTTTTTCTGAAGATGACGGATCCCAGCACGTGGTGATGCGGGTGCCAGCCTACTCGAGCGACCTGCCATCCAGCATGTATTCGCTATGGAGCGGCGACTCCGCCATGCCAGACATTGACACCGCCCTCAGCGCCAACAACGCCTCCCTTGACGTCGCCGACAACTCTGTCTTCAAATCCCCCATTGTGGATTGCGCTTGGGATTTCGTTAAAGAGGTAGAAGTCTGCAAGGCACTGGGAAGGTAGAGGGAGCCGGTTCGGGAGAGGGGGAGGGGCGTTAGATAGGGCTCATCTTGTGGCACCTGCACCTATACTCTATGTACGTAACGCTAGAGGGCAGGGGAATGTTGCATTTTCACCACAGTGTGAACATGATGTACAAAAAGACGCATTAGTAATTCCACAAGCAGAAAATTATAATCAAAATAAAGAAAGTCAAACTATACGTAAAACCAAATACTGGCACAGTTTCAGTTTTCCAGTTAAATTTTTATTAATTTTATTTTAAAAAAATATTTTATATTGAATTCAAAAAAATGATTGTTTTGCTTATAATCTATATTCATTGTATTGAAACAGGTTAGAATCTCGCTGTATAAGCAGGACGTTGAGGTGGCCTTCCTCAACTTCCAGAATCCAGGAGGGGCTACCAAAACTGACTTCTTTTCATATTCAAATCTGGTGGGATCCACATGGGTAGATATGTTCGACTACACCCCAAGTGCTTTCTCTCTCAGCGGGTAAAACCAGTTGAAGATTCTTCAAAATTTTTTATTAATCTGGCTTTATGAAATTGAATTCCATTAACGCTGATACTTAAGTTAGAATGTATTTGTTAGAATACACTTTCGGTCAGTTAAGAGCATTTGTGTTTGTAGTAGCAATTCTGAGAAGCAGCAGTTTTGATTTTTTTCTGAACCATACGGCAATGATGCTGGCAACAGGTGTTATTTTGGGTCTCACAAGGACAGCTATTCCGATATTTTTCTGAACTATGTAACAGTTGTAAGAGCAGCAGTTCGGATTTTTTCTGAGCCCTTCGGCAGTCTACGGGCAGCAGTTTTGATATTTTATTCCGAACCATTCGGCAGTTATACGGGCAGCAGGGTACGTCGCCGCTGGCTGTTTGAGAAGATGTCTGACACCTGCAACGGCACAGAGCACGCCTGGTTCATGGTCCTTGACACGGATCACGCCAGCTGCAACAGCTGGGACGTTGACGTCAGCCTGCCTATGTTCCTGTTCAGTGGCAGCAGCAGTAACCATTACGTGCCCGGTACAGGTGAGGCGAAATGTCATTTATGTTTGGTATGGGGCACGCTAACGGGTCGTGCATACGACTTGTGCTTTTTAGTCAGCAATTTTTTGTATTTATATGGAATTTTTGAAGAAAAAATGTATTTCCTCCGACAGTTTTATCCGCTTTCATTGATTTTCGGCATGAGGCATTCTTATGTGGATCGAGCATATGGCTTGTGTTTTACTCGATTTGGAAATTTTGTATTTTTTAGGGAATTTATGAAATAAATATGCGAATTGGTCCAAAAAAAGCACTACGCAAGCTAAATGAACTTGTGCACTAGTCTGAAATAGCAAACCGCATCGATGTAAGTAACATAAACATGCACAGTGGTCCAAAATGCGAACCCCGTATCATCGCAAGTTATATAAATATGTGCCGAAATAAGAAAAACATGCGCACTGGTCTAAAATAAGTAACTCGCATCAATGCAAGTTAAATAAATTTAAGCATGCTAAACAAACATGCTCGGTGGACCGAAATGCGAACAGCTCATCAACGGAAGTTGAATAAACATGCGCACTGGTCCGAAATGCAAACCGCGCATCGCCACAAATTAAATAAGTGGTCTAAAATAAGAAACGCGCATCAAAGTAAGTTAAATAAACATGCGGAGTGATTTGAAATGTGAACCGCACATCAACTCAAGCTAAATAAACATGCACAGTGGACCGAAATGCGAACAGCTCATCAATGGAAGTTGAATAAACATGCGCACCGGACCGAAATGCCAACCGCGCATCGACGCAAGTTAAATAAACATGCGCAGTGGTCCAAAATAAGCACCGCACATCAACGAAAGTTAAGTAAACATGCGCACTTGTAAGAAATGCGAACCGCGCATCAACGCAAATCAAATCAATATGCGCCTTGGTCTTAAATAAGAACTGCGCATCGACGTAAGTTACATAAACATGCGAACTAGTCCGAAATGCGAACCGCTCATCAACGGAAGTTGAATAAACATGGGCACTGGTTGAAAATGCGAACTGCACATCAAAGCAAGTTAAGTTAACCTGCGATCTGGTCTGAAATGTCAACCGTGCATCAGAGCAAGTTAAATAAACATGCGCACTGGTCCAAAATAAGCACCCCACATCAATACAAATTAAATGAACATAGCACTGGTCCGAAATGCAACCGCGCATCGACGCAAGTTAAGTAAACATGCGCACAGGTTCGAAATGCGAACAGCGCATCAATGCAAGTTAAATAACTATGCGCACTGGTCCGAAATGCAAGCCGCGCATCGACGCAAGTTGCAGAAACATGCACACTAGTCTAAAATAAGAACCGCACATCAACGAAGATTAAATAAACATGTAAACATGCGCAGGGGTCCGAATTGTGAACCACGCATCAGCTCAAGCTAAACATGCGCACTGTCTATGTCCGAATGCGCACTGTTTATGTCCGAACAACAGTACACGCGTGTGAATACAATTCCGATACGTTATTTGAAGGTATCTCTGGTAGACGAGAGATACAAAACATCTGTTCGCATTTTTTTCGGAAACAAATTTTTGTATGTTTGATGAAGTTCGATGTGCTATGCGCTAGTGTGGCACATTAGTACGAATGGAATATTACCTTCAGACGGTCCTGGCGAAAGTGGATGGAAAAATGTAGCGCAGTACGCCGAGCGGTTAGGTACTGGCGGAGTGGTGTAAACTGGCTGGCACAGCTACGTTGTGAATTTAAAGTCAAAAACAAGGAACTACACTTGAATAGCCCATTTAATTCCTCAACTCAAGTTACAACTGTTTACAATTAAATCAGATTGTAGGTGCTCCTTATTTCTCGAAATACTGACAATTAAAGTTGCAAATCACAAATTAAAGTTGCAAATCTATCCGCCGGTTATTCCGAGAATTTTACAAAAATCAATACAATAGGGGACCTCACAATTAGAAATCTTAAGAAAACAAGGTTGTTCCAATAATCAAATCCTCTGTATGAGTAGTAAATAAACCATCCAGCCATTTCTTTATTTAATCCGAACAAGCACTAGACTGGACAATTCAATTAGATGAAAAAATAAAATAAATATGAGGTGGCGATTTTGTCACAAAGTGCCCCCCCCCTGTACGAAAAAGAACGAGGGTTGGCTCCTGCCAAATGGAGGGCTGAAATGCCCCCTTTCAGTATAATGTGGCAAGGGGATCCCGATATGACCATAGCAGTTGAAAGGGATCTAAAGAACAATACAATACAATATCAAAATTAAGAGTATTTAACATACAAAAAAGTGTACCATCTTAGAGTATCAAACACATAACTAAGCAACTAACTTAACAAGACGGGCATGGGCGGTATCATGGCTGCGTAGGACTCTCATCACAGCAACATAGAACATACTCACATGATCAATGAAAAACCTATAGAGGTAAGACACATTCATGGTATTATATCACACTAACGCCTGGGCATACAGAAAACGAAATACCCAAAACTCGATTCAAAACACCAGATGTATCATAAACGCGTACGGGTACTTCCCAATCATAGATAAGATACACGTGGTTCCATATGTAACGTGTACAATTTTGAAATTCACACGCATAATCCCTAAAAGAACAGCTAAAATAAACTCAACAGCTGTCAAATCCCAATCCAATAAATTAAACATGCAAGGGTTTTATTACAATATAAAAGAATTTAAAACCTGCAAAGATTTCACATCACGCACGAGGCGGGACATCCACCAACAAGGGTTTCACTATATAAACTATAACAAAAGAGAAATAGGAGTAAAGGTGTTGTTAATCCCCACAGAATAGATGGAACCCATAGGAGTAATACAACAAGCACAGTCAGGATCGAACACCGAGTAAAGGATAACAGGGCAGCTGGACAATGACAACTTAAAACTACAAAAACAACTCAATGTACGCACACCAGCACAGAAAACGCACAGAGGGAACACAACCCAACGGGGTTCAGCAATATATCATTCCCTAAAATAACGCTGCAGCATCATAACAGATATAACCCTACATACTAAATCAACTTTTGACTGCACAAATCACTGAACGCCTGTGCGTCATCGCATGTGGGAAAAATAAAACGTCTACACGTTAAAATTTAAAATCGCACATCATCACGTCAGTAACACGTCAAAACCTATAGATGTACCATGAAAATCCATATACACATATCGAAACTTAAATACACCTAGGAGACACAACCAACAATATCCAAAAACAAAAGACTTTAACCTTCCAGTACTCATAGGCACAGCTAACTACGTTTAACCTCTGGAATAACATGATACGATGAATGCAAAAATGGGCTCACACATGTTAGAAAAGAAACACAGGAACGTTATAACAACCAATAATCACAATCGCACACATGTGAAAAATGGAAGGTGCGCAGCCTGACGTCCATGACTTTGGCAAAAAAACAGGAAAGTTTCGGGGTCGATTTCCACATCCTTAAAATTCACAACCTGGCGGCAGGAGCGCACACTACTCCCTTTCATATAGCCGTCCATGATATTCACCATAAACGCATTTCACTTATTATGGCAGCAGGGGCGCAAACTACTCCTATCATATCCAATACAGCCGTCCATAATATTCATCCATTGTTCATATACAGGCAGCAGCAAGGGATCACACAGTTTAAAAGCTGCCCATGTACAATACAGATGATGGTAGCACAATTAAGTACATATTCATTTAAGTAGTAATACATACACACGAAATTAAGAAAACACTGAACAGTAACATACTTAGGAACACCATAATTCTCACTTGAACACAATGCAACAAATGAACACATTTGTGTTGAAAATACTGAGGTAGCCAAGGTACCAACATAACAGTTCCGGAGCGTCTATGTGCAATTTTTCACCTGCGTACAAAAGTTCATAAGCGTCAATACGCAATACTAGATGCCTGTTGTGGCATCCACGAAAATTCTGTATTTGGGTGGATATCTAATATCCACAGTTAGAGTCTGTGAGTCAACTGCCTGAACACGATACACCGCTGGTGGTGGAACGTCAGCGAACACCACATCACCCACCACATATCGACGGCCATCATACTGGTAACAATAGCCTAGCGACGACACGTAGAGGGTCAAATTACACAATAGAGTCAATTTCCACCATAACAATACAGAATAGGCCTAAAGTATAAAAAAGACAGCATTCTCTCCTTCATCAAAGAGCACGCAAGCGCAAAGAAGTATAAATCGCATATCCATCACCTACAATACAGAGTGCACAAGATATTTGTACCAAGGCATGAAAAGTTTGACACAATTCACCTATGGGACATGAGCAAAGAGTATCGTACAAAACACACCTTAGCCCGAAGAAGAACCAACTTAGACAGATTAAAGAGGAGCATTCCCGAAAATCAATTAGAGGCTTTACTTGTTCGTACGCGCAAGACACTGCTGGACGTCCATTTAAACTGATCAGTAATTTAATGTAGAACGAGTGAAATCATGAATCAAATAAATACGACATATAAATTAAAACGTCGTAAGGAAACCTCTATACTCTATTAAAATGACCGTTGATAAGTCTAAGATAATAAACTCATGCAAGTTAAATAACACCAAGACACATCTGTTCATGAAAAATCAAAACGTCTCGGCAGTTTTCTAATTCTCTTTGGATATCGTGGAGTCTTGCACTTCTTAAATACTTGCTTTGGAGACCTCACACTACCATTCACCAATTTATTTTGCCCATTTCGTTCACCCGGAATCATTTCAAATGTTTCCGCTTCGGCGTTATAAATCACTCACTTGGGAGCAACTTGCTTTCGTTTTCTACGCTTCTGTGTACCCTTTACATCAATATCGGGAACAACTGCAGAAGACCCGATATCAACCTTTCCAGACTTCCCATCAACGTTGAATAAAGCTGCTGATGTATTTTCCGGAAGCACTGAAGATATATCACGAAATCAATCCTCACCATCCCTTGTAGAAATTACTTTGTCGTTGCGGGCGCGCAGGAAGGCTTGAATTTTTCTTCATCAGATAAATCGGATGACTCATCCAGGTTTACTTTCTCATTCTTGTCAACTTCGTCATCAGGGATTGCATCAATTGGCTCCTGTTCTTTAATTAATTGTTTAATTTCATTCACTTCCATTTGATCATCCATTTTATCTGCAGTAGCTGTCGGTGTTGGTATAATAATTTGGGTTGCACCCCGATGTCCTTTAGCTTTCAGCTGTGTCGCCCTATCATCAGATCCATCGGATAAGTGAGTGTTCATCAAAAGCATACCACGTCGGTGATGTTTCTTTTTCCGTCTCCATGTTTTAGTTTTCCTCCGCCTCATAATAGAAGGTTTCAGGTTCGATTCAAGTTCAATATTTGACTTTTCTACATTAACCTCTGTCTCAGGTTCAGACCAGGGTTCGAATTCAGACGCACGCAGTTCCTCATTAGGGACTTTGTCAGTATCAAACGTTACATTATCTCCCGTACGATCATGATCGTGTTCCCATCGCCCCTGTGGGGTTTCCGATATAAACTGACATTCGCAGGGTTCACTTCGTTTTTCAGGGTATTTATGTTCATTGGGATTCCATACATAAGTTTGTATGACTTTCTTAATCCATATGGTGTCGTTCTCTACTTGACTCCGAGGATAGAAAGCTTTCAAGCAGTGTTTACTTCGTTTTTCAGGGTATTTATATTCATTGAGATTCCATACATAAGTTCGTACGACTTCCTTAATCTATGTGGTGTCGTTCTCCACTGGGCTCCGAGGATAGAAAGCTTTCAAGCGGTCATGACACACAACCTTTCCTTTGTGAGTGGCTGACATCTGAATTCTATAATTTATGCCAGACAGCTTATCTATCACAACGTATGGACCATCGTACCTATCCTGCAATTTTCCCACCTGCGGTTTCCTGATACATGTCTTTAACAACCCCAGATCCCCTCGACAATATACTTCTTTTGTCATAATACTGTTTTTGCCTCAATGCCATTCGCGCTGTCTTTTCGCGTACGCGTTGAAGACAATGCCGCATATCTCTCTCAAATCGTTCGATGTATAAATTGCTCGGAACGTATTTAACCTCGGACTCCACTTCTGTGATTACATCAATGGGCAGATTCACTTGCCGCCGGCCCAGGTTAACTATATTTGGGGACTCTCCGGTAGTTTTGTGAGCTGAGGCGCGATACGCCATCATCGTGAAAGGCAATTGCAGATCCCATTGTTCGAAAACACGAGTTTGCTGGATGGTAGCATTTGCTCTCTCTATCTGACCATCAGATTGTGGCCTGTGCACAGAAGTACGAGTCTTGACTACACTCAGTAAATCACACAAGGAATGCATAAATTTAGATTCGAAGTCGGCGCCCTGATCCGTATGTATTTCTTGTGGGCAACCTCAGAAAGCTATCCACTGAGTTTCTGCGATAGTTTCGACCGTATTATTCGGTAAAGCGAAAGCCTGTGTCCATTTACTGAAATAGTCCGTAATCACAAGAATGTATTGATCCCCCCTAGACGTTTCTATGAGAAGACCCGCATATACCCATGGCAATGCGTTCCATTGGGTACCCGACAGTATACAGAGTCATCAGTGACTTAGGTGTACGCCCAGGCCTCTTTCGTCTTTGACAACGCTCACACGTTTTAGTCCAGCGATTCACGTATGAGCGCATCTGGTACCAAAGGTAACGCTCCTGGATCTTGCACTGTGTTCTTCGACGACCCATATGTCCTGCTGTTTTGGAATCAGGAAGTTGTACTAATACAGCACTGTGATACTCGTAGGGGAGGATAAGTTGAAAGTGGTGATACGTTCTATTCGATTCCCACTTGCAGTATAATTGATTTTGCATCAGAACTAATCGATCCCATTCAGACCAGAAGCATTTTGACGCAGGGCTGTTAGAACTTATTTCAGACCAGGGTGGACCGTCACCTTGCGACATTTTTGCTAAGAGGACAGGGCGGATATCCAGATCACGTAGCTGTGCATCAGTCATCTCCCGAGAGGTCCATAAGCTAGCAAATGTCACACGATTTATTTGCGGTGAGTCCTGCGGCTCATCTGAGGATTCGCTCTCCACATCCGAGGTTGGCGGCGTCGGTATACCAATTTCTACAAAATTATCTTGCAAGCCGTCTTCCAACTGCATTTTGTGAACATCCGCACTGATCCATCGTGAAAATTGATCGTCTGGGTCCTTCAGGGTTTTAATATAGCGCAGATTCGCATGGTCGGTTCGAATCAAAACCTTCCGACCGTACAAATAGGGGAGATAGTATTTAGCAAAATGAACTATAGCCAGCAATTCTCGTCTCCTTGTACAGTATCTGGTTTCACGCATCTGTAATACCCTACTCGCATAAGCGATAAATTTTTCCTGTCGTGCACATTTTCATCCGTCTGCAAATTGTATCCCACGCCCTTGCACGTCAAGTGGAAAAGTGGCCTTGCAGTGTCAGCAAACCCTTTTATAAATCTCTTATAATAAGCCACAGTACCTAAGAAAGAACAAACTTGTCGGACGCTCGTAGGGGAGTCCCAATTCTTGATCGCTTCAATTTTCACCGGGTCGCACGCAACTCCTTTACTGAAAATAACATGTCCCAGATAGAGTGTTTCGCGTTGAAAAAGAAAGCACAGCATGACACAGTCTTTTGAAAATTATTTCCAGGCGATCGGTGCACTCAGACACAGTTAACCCATAGACGACAACATCATCCAGATAGGTCAATGCTATTTTGTATTCAAGTCCAAAGAGTTAGCGGTCCATAAGTCGCTTAACTGTGCCGGGTCCTCCTTCAACGCCAAAGGGCATAAAATTATATTCGCAATGGCAGGGTGTGATTAGAGGTGTGATAAAGGCGGTTTTAGGCTTCGATAATGCCGTAAGTTCCACTTGATGATAACCTTGGATTAAATCCAAAGTGCTGAAGAATTTAGCACGGAACAACGCATCGAGGGTGTCGTCTATACGAAGCAACATATAAGGATCCTGATTCTTTGTTTTCGCGTTCAATTGTCTATAGTCCACGCATACGTGCCAAGTCCCATCTTTCTTGCCTACCATGACAACGTTCGAAGCCCAGCTGCTCGTGCTGGGGCGTATTATTTCTTTCTCATGTAATTCCCGTACTTGTTTTTCGAGTTCAGACAACTGCGCCTGGGGAATTCTACTAGAAGGTTGACGACCAGGAGCTTCATTTCTAGTGTCATTATGATGTTTAACCAAATTTGCCTGTCCCAGGTCAGTGGAATTCTGGGCAAACACATCGGCATATTTGATCAAAACGGTTTTCAACCGCTGTTGCTCTTGTTCGTTCAACTCCTCTATGCTGCGTACATATAAGTCCTTCACGTGTTCCAGAATAGGGCATCAACATCGGGCACATCATCGCCTGGGGGCTGTCGACCTCTTTCAAAAACTCTTTGAAAGGTTTCGCGTCGACAGCTTCATTCAAAACCCCCACGGTTAAGTGTCGGTACACTGTGATGGTATCGTCACAGGGATTGAAATTGCGCACGGGCACGAGAGAAGTATCATATTCAACAGCCGCAAGACGCGAGGGTTCCATAACAACAGTAGTTCCTTCACAGGGAGCGGCTCTACACATGCGACCGGGAATGATGCATTCATTGCCAAGGGGAATATGGACCGTGGCGTTCTCTACAACTTTGCTTGTCAAGCTATTTCCTTGACGATCCGTACACGCTCTTATTTCCAAAGAAAACCCTTCAACGTGCAATGTCAATCACTATGGCGTATCTTTCCATTAGTTCGATGCCCTGGATTGAAAATTGCAAGTACGCGAAGGTAGTAATCTTCCCTATGCTGGCTCACACATAAATTTTCCTCGACAAGATGGACACATTTGCCCTAGTATCTAGTAACTTCGAGACGTCAGGGATGTCGATGTGCAACGCCGCCCAGACGTGAAAATCCTTGGCAGGGCAAGTGCTATTATCAAACACAACATTTATACCACGAGGATGAAAAGTTTCAGGATTGTCACAAGAAAGTCCATATGCTTTAGCCAATGTGTCATATATCCGTGTTTTTTGTCTGGGCGTTGGTACTCTCATTTTCATGAATCGTCTCGTCTTTACAAATAGCTTCCACAGTTCTGCTTTTTGTTCACGAGCAGCCTTTTTCGCTGCAGCCTCAGCATTTATTTGTCTGGGATAATCTTGGTACGCTTAACCTCTTCAGGGGAACGACAGTCAAGGGGCACGGCTTCTTGGTCTCTTTCATAACAATCTATTTCCGAGCGGAGCGGGTGTCAGAACTAAAATCTAGTCATTCCGACTGACCAGGTTTAACGGTAGTGTTGACGTTTCCAGAAGGCAAGCTTTGCGATTAACCTTGATCTGCATACAAATGACGTCTTGGCGGAGTTTGCACAGGAAGGGAAACTGGTTCATTAGAACTCCCCATATACTGACCATCGTATCTGCGGATATCTAGGTGGAGGTTTCGGTAACTGTATGCCTAAATCATGTGAAACGTCGCGATTAGGGTGATAAGTCCCTGAACGTTGCAATGGATACATACCACGACCTCTTATCTCCTCTACCACGGTTATATCCATAACCCCTAGGCGGGTTAGAATACCGAAATGGATAGTTCAATGATCTACACTCTTCAACATGTCCTATGCGCTCGCAATGCGTACATTGTAACTTAGGGTCAGCTAAAGGCCTTGCATATATTTGTAGAGTTTGGATGGAAAGGCAAGTTGAGCGGCTGAGTTGTAGGAGGCCCAAAGCATGCATATGTTGAGTCCATAACGGACACGCGCGCTGTAAATGACCAACTTGGTTGCAATAAAAACAAGTCCTAGGCACATATGGAGCAGAATTGTTCGGATACGGGGGTTATCCCGATACGGCGCATCTACCCCTGGACAGTTTCTGATTGCTGATAGGTATATGGATTCGTTTTCTGAACGCGGTGCCTTGATCATGAGTGGCCACCCTCGGTGTATATGCAGAACGGCCTGTGGCGTCTTCGATAACCAAATACCCCTGCGAGGACCGAATCGTCTGCTCAATTCTTGTCGGTTTATCCTTTAGAAGTTGCTTACGTAGTTCAACGTTCCAAAGACCACCGATAAACGTACCTCGAGCCAAGTTGTTTTGCTCAACCCTCTTAGCGGAAACCTTGCTCGTAAGTTTCAAAATTTGTCAAGAAAATCATTTATACTATGTCCCTGGCGTTGACGCAAGGTGCTGAGTTCCTCTCGAATGAGCATATCTGACCCCGGCGGGCCATACCGTCTTTCAAGTGGAGGAGGGACTCATACGTCCATTCGTTCATGCGCTAGCGCTGTAGAACTAACACCACTCCATCCTCAAGGCTTGCAGCGAGCATGTGTCTTCGTTCCATTGATTTGCCTCTGCTGCCCATTCAAATTGCACTCGAAATGACTCCCAGCGCTCATCAGAAAACTTTGGTGCCTTCACCTTTTGGCGGGACACATGCGCAGGGTCAGAATCAGTGGAGGACTCGTCTGAGCTGTTTTCTTGTCAGGGGCTTAATCTGAGATCGACTCGAGGAATGTTTTCGCCTGCGAGAACGAGACGACATTCTGGAACTAGAGGAATAATCATTAAGTTCGTCTTGAAGTTTCTTTTCAATAGCCGCTTTAGATAATGTTTCAGGTCAATACTGATGTTTTTCTTCCGTCACGTCTGAGGGTAACTGACACTCCAGAGGAAGAATTTCACCAGCAGGATGTCTTGGACGTGAATAGCTGCCCGGCTGAGCAACGGGTTTTGGGACGAAATATTCATCGCCATATATCTGTTGGAGCACTGTGGGTATGGAATGATTATATTGCACATACTCGGTCTGTCTTGGGACATCATATGTTAAATTATGCGCCTGCGAGGGATAGTAAAAGAGGAAGGTCGGGGTAAGGGATCTTGGGCCAAGTAGGGGTAGTTGGTATAGGAGTGCTGCGAGGCGCCCTCGGTGGTTCATCATCATCAGTAAACGAGCTATCAGATTTACGGGCAGGCGCACTGAAAGTTTTGCACTGGAAGCTCCAGAAGTAAAAATGAATGGACGTGGTTTGTAAGAACACTCAGACTTGGATTCGGACGACGTATCGGCAGGTACATCAGCGGCTTCATGGTTGTTGACTTCACCCGTATTGGCAGCCATCTGCACTGGTAACGGTGAGAACGGGGTGGAAGCCCGCTCTGGCTTGGGAAGATTTGGTCTAAGCTCAAGGGAATGTTCATGAATGACCGCAGCTGGGGGTGGACGCGCCCAGGAGGGAGTATCATCTCGCGTTCCTGATGATGGAACATTTCCTCGACCACTAAATCGGTAATGGTATTTGTTACTTGAGGGGGCTCGGTTCCTGGCCACACTGACGGTCTCTCACGCTCATAGCGGGGGACATAGCCGGGATCACCAGGGCGAAATCTAAACTGAACTTCAAAGTCTGAATCTTCTTTTAAGTTAGTTCCGCTTTCCCAGTGGAGGAACTTCTTCGTGGCTGTGGACCATGGAAAATTTTCAGGTGCTTGGCTCATCTTACTGACGTTGAAGTAATGTAACGTTGAAAATCACCAAAACGTTTATAAACGCTTGGGGAAAATCAGTTTTCTTTGGAAGGTGGTAAGAATAACACAGATACACACGATTGAACATAATACGTAGGAGTCAGTCCGCTTGTCCGTAACACAGAGCAATTTCAAAGAGTCCCCAGGGAAATTACACGGACGCTGACCAAGTTGAAACACACGAAGGCACTTCAACTCTAACCAATAAAGGAAAATATAACAACACCTTAAAACAAATCAATCTTTTTACTGTTAAACGCCTGTCCGCAGAATAAAAGACACATCAATAACATGATAACACCTTTGGAGGAACTTTTGTATCAGAAAAGTTACCTGCATTTAACAGCAACAGCATCCACTTGCTTTGAAATAACCCACAGACTATACTTCAATTCCTTCACACAAGCGCGAATAGAGGGAACGCCCAAGAGAAAATTCTGAAAAAATGAGAAACCCTAACAGCCAAAACAAGAAAGCAGTTCATACATATAACAGATAACGCGTCGAGGTTCGATTAAACCTCATGGTAAATCACACAAGTACATCACATAAATAAAGCGTATGGACATACCACTGCAGTTAATACACTACTGTACATACGCGATACACACAAACCAGATGTGTTTTTAAAACCATTGAACACACTTTAGGTCTACATGTATGAATCTTCGAATTAATTAAAAAAATTACCTTTACATTGTTATCCATTATTTTTTTTTCTCCTGAAACTCCGTAGGCTTCCAAGTTCACACACGATACACTTTCTCAAGTTATCCTACTTTCAATTTTTTCGCTGCCCGCATAACAGCGAATAAGCTAGTCCATAAACGGTCCAGTCGCCCGAGTCTTCAAACGACCGTTTTAACGGGATCTTTGCTCGAGTCGCCCGAGTCTTGAAACGACTTTTGCTGCATGCAGGGCTCATCAAAACACTGCCAAATCTGCAACTTCAGCTTGACCTCTCAAAGGAACATCGACTTCTTGCTATCCAGTCAACAATTTAGTGACGCCTAATGCGTTGAAACGGCATTTAGGTTACTCGGCACTGTTTTTGTTTACAAGTTAATATAGTCTTTCTGCACATCTCAACGGCATCACCATATGAATATTTCACTTTATCACTATATCCACCAGTCTCTTCTGGAAGTTACGAGTATTATTGTTATTATTGTTATTATTATTATTATTATTATTATTATTATTATTATTATTATTATTATTATTATTATTATTATTATTATTATTATTATTATTATTATTATTATTATTATTATTATTATATTATATTATTATTATTATTATTATTACTATTATTATTATTGTTATTGCAATACATTTATACTGCGCTTACTCTAAAAATAGCTCTAAGCTCATTACACAATAACAGTTCACAGAATGACTTAGACACACACATTCCACTAAAAATAGATAACACTAGTAAAGCATTGCTGTGGATAAAAAACATGCCAATACATTTGATTATATAGGATGTATTACGCATACGCTTGTCTAAAGAGGTGAGTTTCAAGCAAAGATTTAAAAACATTTTTTATCGGAACAGTTCCTAATTGCTGCAGGTAGGTCGTTTCAGAGTGCTGAAGCGGTAATCGCAAAACATTTAATGGCATATACTGTACTTCTGGTAAACGGAACAATTAATTTCAAACCGTGACTAGACCTTAGAACACGACTAGAACACGACTTGGCAGCACATATAAGATCACGTAAATACACCGGGGCAGTGCCATGGACACAATTAAAACAAATGACTAGAACTTTGAACTCAGTTCTTTTGGCAAAAGGAAGCCAGTGGAGATCTTTGAGTATTGGGGATATATGGCAACGTGATATGAGGCGCGCAGCTGAATTTTGGATAATTTGCAGCCAGGCAAGGAGGGTTTTGTTAGTTCCTGAAAGTAAACTCTTAGCATAATCTAGTCTTGATATTACCAGCGCATGTACTAAAGTTTTGACGCACTCAGAATCTAAATATTTTCTAATGTGAGCTATGGCTCACAGGTAGTAAGATGCCGTTTGAACTTTATGGGAAATAAACCTGTTCATAGAAAGGGTCTCATCAAAAACAGCCCCTAAATTTCGCACATGTGGCTGGGATTTAACCTCCGCATCTCCGACTCGAACTGAAATACTATCAAATTTTCTAATATTTATACTTTTTCAATAGTGGACGAATGACTGCGTATGCAGGAACATCTGCACCTTAAGGGATAAGTTCACTATTTGAGTTATAACAGGAGAAATTTCATGTTTGAATAATTTAATAAGTTCCGTATGAATAGGGTCTAGGTCACATGTTGCAGAATTTGAGGTTGATATGATATTTTCAATTTCTTTCACAGTGGCTCATTCACACTACTGGAACGAATTTGATCTTTTCTCTTGATAATTTTATCGGAGAAATAGGTGGCAAAATCGAAAGGTAACTGGTTGGTTTCAATGTCATTTTGGGTCCCTTTTCCAGTGCAGAATTTCTTTGGCGGTTTCAAACAATTTCTTCTTATCGGAACTAGACTCACAAATTTTTTTTCCTTAAAACTTTGTTTTTGCCTCATTTAAAAGATAGTTAACATAATTGCACTGTTCATTGTGTGCCGCTTTGTCACTTTCTGATCCAGAGTTGGAGTACTTGCGCTCGAGACGACGTCGAATCACTTTCTGTTGCCTGAAAAGCAAACTATACCAGCGCGTGTTAGGTCTGATAATGATATTGCGCGTCTCCACAGGAGCGTGTTTATAAATGATAGAACGGAGGGAGCTGCTATAAATATTTAATGATTCGCTTAGAGTAGCACCTTCAACATCGATTGATGCTATATCCTTTTTGAGAGCTTCTAAATTGCAATTGAGCTTCTAAATGGGTCGTGAGATGACAGATTTAGTGACAGGTTCCGGAAGGCTAACCGTGAGCGCGAAGATAATTGCAACATGATCTGATAAACCAGTGTCATATAGCCGGAAATAATTAACCATAGAAATATCACTTTTACTTGTCATTACACCATCCAGGCAGTGTACAACGTCGTGGGTAGGAGATGTGATGTGTTGTTGGAGATTATAAGACTCCAGCAGTAGAATAAAATTGCGAACTTTAGTGTCAGACAGAGAGTCAAAGTGGATGTTAAAATAACCAAAAAATAACTAAATCGTTTGTTCTTGTCGATATCACAAATGAGTTTCGAATTCATTCGAAAACTGGTTGTAGGTGAAACTATTTATTGCATTTGGTGGTGGTACGTACACCAAAAGCAGCGAAAAATGTCTTTTGTTTATTCTGAGAGTGCAGCTAACATGTTCAAAAGATTTAAACTGAAAATTGTCACATTTGACATCAAATTTCGATCTGTGCACAAGTAGTACACCGCCACCGGGTCCAGAGGAACGGGGCATATTTCGAAAGCCTCGGTGGCCTAGTGGTTAGAGTGTCCGCCTCGAGACTGGAAGATCGTGGGTTCAAACCCCGGTCGGGTCATACCTAAGACTTTAAAATTGGGACTCCTCCTTGCTACCCTGTGAGGCACTCCACATGTAAGGGTTAGAAGGAGGGCTGGAATGCCCCATTTCAGTATAATGTGGCAGGGGGATCCCGATATGACCATAGCAGTTGAAAGGGATCTAAAGAACAATACAATACAATACAATACAATGTAACCATCAGGGAGCACTTCAGCCGCAATGTAGTCTTCATCAGACTTGAACCATGACTCGGTAATACCTAATAAATCAATATTATGATCTATGATAAAATCCCTAATGTATAGCGATTTATTTCGTATGGACTTGGCATTTAAAGAAGCAATTTTAACGTGTGGAGAAAACTTGCCGGAACGGTCTACATAAACAAGGTTGTTTGAAAACGTAGCAGATGCAGTACTTTGTTTTGAAATCTTATTCTGTTTTCTATCCGATATCCTACCAGGTATACTTTCAGACTCACTAAAATAGGGTACACTAGTCAAATTCTGTGTTTCTCTGGTATGGCGATTTCTATATTTGTTTACTCTCGAGTGACTTATGATTGCCTCAATTTGGTACACTCTTTCGATTTTTGAGTCCACATTTGTGTCGCCAACAGTAACGGAGAGAATGAATAACAACAACAGAATATTCCAAATGCTCATCATATTTGAGATTTTTGTTCCGTTACACTAAGAAACAACTTTTCTTGGCCTAAATGAAATCTGAGAGCAGTTCAGCATAGAATGTCTATGTATTCATATTCATGATTATTTGTTTTACGCAAAGTATCCTTCATTTGTCATGTAAGACTACACGAAATTTTCCGAAGCCTTTTACTTCACATTTCATATAAGACAACACGAAACCATTTACTTGATTGTCTATGCGAAAAATTTTAACCAGTTTTATATGAACTTTTAAAGTTACCTAGATGTATACATATTCCGTTAAAATCCATTATTTTTCATTAAATCCTGATATTTCTGTGCACAACATTTAAAATATACTATCCACAGATATGACTCAATCAGTCAATAGTAAAATTATTCTTATATTCACAAAATAACACTTAAACTTTATACATTTGAGATCAGAGCCTATAACACCTGTTCACATGAACATGGCTCACACCTACCCATGTGTACCGACACAAAATGTCACTGTAAAATCTTCAACATCCCAGCACAGCTGCCACCACTTTTTTCACACCGTCCTAACGAGACTACGGTACTCTTCCTATCCTGATGAAGTCCGATGTGCTATGTGCCAGTGTGGTACATTAATTAGTACGAATGAAATATCACCTCCAGACGGTTCTGGCGAAAGTGGATGAAAAAATGTAGCGCAGTACGCCGAGCGATTATCTACAGGCGGAGTGGTGTGAACTGGCTGGCACAGCTACGCTGTGAATTTGAAGCCAAAAACAAGGTGGCAACTAAGCCTGAATAGTCCATTTAATTCCTCAACTTAAGTTACAACTGTTTACAATTAAATCAGCTGGTAGGTGCTTCTTATTTCTCTAAATACTAACATATTTAAAGATGTAAATCACATTTCTCACTGGAAAAATCTATCGGACAAGACAGTCTTCTCGCATGCGCTATTGTGCGGCTATTCCCAGAATTATACTAAAATCAATACAATAGGGGGCCTCACAATTAAAAATCTTAACAAGGCTGTTTCAACAATCAAACCCTGTGTAAGAGTAGCAAATAAACCAACCAGCAATTTCTTTATTTATTCCGGACAAGCACTAGACTGCAGAACCCAATTAGATAAAAAAAATAAAATAAATATGAGGTGGCGATTTTGTCACATGTATTTATCGGTCTATGCCTGGGACCGCTACAAATTTAATTATCTGGCTAGCTCTTTGCCATCTCGTCTTTTGAAGCCAATTTTTTAGGGAATTCTTTTGCTCGAATTAGTCTTTGAGACTTTGTCCTTGAGCACACGTGTTTCCTTCCAAAATTTTAATCGGAATGCCCTCAAATGCTGCATAAATGTTGGTCATCTCTTGAAAAGTTACGTTTGTGGTAATAACCCAAAATTGGCCAAATAGGGAGGAGGAAGGAACATTTTCTTTCAAAGCCCTTATTCAACCATTTTGATCGGATTGTCTTCAAATTTTTCATAAATGTTCATTAGGCGGTCCTGTTTTGAAAAGTTATTTTATGACGATCCGCAAAAATTGGCTAACGGGAGGGCTTCTTCTCCCACAATTTTACCGGATTCCTTCATAAATGTGTACGAATTTTCACCAACCGGGCTTAGCAATATGACAACCACTTTGGTGACCATGTCCCTGGACATTCTTGTTGTGTAGTTCTGGTTGTTTTATAGACTTGAACACTGCTGACCTGTTTGTAACCACAATACGCATGGACAGCGCATCATTCGGCGGTACGCCAATTTATTTATTTTATTTATTTATTTATTTATACACTTGTTTATTTAATTTTGTGTTGGAAATGTTAAATGACCTGTCTACACAGGAATGTCTTTAAAAATTTAGAGGAAAATGAATGTTGCATAAATGCGTTGTTATAAGACAGCTGACCTCTGGACATATCTATCTGTAATGTATAATGAGACAAAAGGTCCAGTACACAACAGACCGAACCTCTGGAGAGGCTGAGCTCTGGGACAACAACGGTATAAACAGCGGTAGTGACAACGGTACAGACAACGGTATAGACATCTGTATAGATAACGGTACAGCAATGGTACAGGCAACGGTATAGACAACTGTATAGACAACGGTACAGACAACGTTACAGACAACGATGTAGACAACTGTGTAGACAACGGTAGAGACAACATTCTAGACAACAGATAGACAACTGTATAGACAACGGTATAGACAACGGTACAGACAACGGTATAGGCAACTGTATAGACAACGGTATAGACTTTTATAAACACTTTTACTAGGTGCCTGTGTGTCCACGTGTGCGGGGGTGATTAATGGAACTTACCATTCATGCATCGGCTGCAATGTTTATGTCACGTGCTCAGGTGGATGGCTGGAATATGGAGTTTGTATGTAAGTATTAATAATGATTTTACTTCATCAATTTTGATTAAAGACCGCTTAAAGACGTAGTTGATTAAATTAGGATTTAATACACCTAACGAATATGAAAATCTAAGAAAAGAACTACACTCTGAAAAATCAGATTAGTTTCCTCATTAAAGAAAAAATCTGACCGTGGCGTTGCACAGGTCGGGAATGAAGTGGAATGCGACCAACCTAGGCTCGGGCGCCTGTCAGGAGGTCTCATACAGCTGCTCCGATCGCGACGCCCCAGCCAGCTGCAATCCCAACGGTACGCTCCTCTCGCTTTTTTAGTCCCCCGCCCCTCGCTGTCCGTCCGTCTGTCCCCATCTAAAGTGGTAAGCTCGTACGCGTCATATCTCAGTAACCAATATGGTGATTTCATTTCTTTCTTCCTTCGAGAGAGAACATATATTGGAGGTGTCCAAAGCAAGATTATTTTTGGTTTCTCTTTAAAAAATTAAAAAATGCCTGATTTTTTTTAGATCTATAGTGGTAACTTTGTATGCGCTATATGTTAGTGATTAATATAGTGATTTCAGTTCTTTCTTGCATCGAGAGAAAACATATATTGGAGGTGTGCAACGCGCGGTTATTTTTGGTTTTTCTTAAAAAATGAAAAAGATGTCAGATTTTTGAAATCTTGTGAAAATATGTAATATCCCTGATCTATAGTGGTAAATTGAAATCATACCTCATTCATTTTTTCAGCTTATCATTTCTGAATTTTAATTTAAATGCAATGCTGACTTAAATAAGTTTCTCATGTTTCCTGAGAAAACAGATTTATGTGTGAAACGCTAACTGCGCTTTTCATATTTTCAACCTTATATAGTAATAAGATACCAGACAAAATTATCCCCCTTGGAACGGGGGGATATAGTTTTGAACTTTTCGGTCCGTCCGTCTGTCTGCCCGTCTGTCACGTCTCACGCGCCTACAGACCACATTTATAGATGGATTCGTTTTAAATTTTGTACACGGCTTCTCTGGACACTTCCGCAGTGCAGTGATCAAGAATTTTTCGGAACAGACAAAATGGTGGACTTTTGAAAATCGGCACTGGACTTACTGCATATATATACGGCATACGACAGTCTCACGCGCCTGCAGGCTACATTGATGGATGGAGTCGTTTCAAATTTTGCACAAGGCTTTTCGGGATCCTTCCGCAGTGCAGTAACCAATAATTTTTACGATGGGACTTAATTGACAATGTCGAATTTTTCAAAATCGACGCTGTTTTTAGCATACCTAAGGCAGTGTCACGCGTCTACTACTTAATGGATTGATTTATTCAATTGTTAGACACTACGTCTACATATCCTTCCACTTTTGAATTTTGCGTAGTCAACACGCATCAGCCTTACACACACCATATCGTCCTCGGTGCATAGACGTACTCCTCGAGTTGACTGTAATTTTTGACCGATATCCATTGCAGATCATACATTGGAGCTCTGCGAACTGTGGTTATTTGTCGCTTTTTTCCAAAATAAATTCCCGTTGTTACTCGCAATTTAGAAAAGAACTTTATTTCAAAGACGGGGTGAATCGGGTACTTAACCAGTTCACTGGTATTCTTGTTTTTTTGTCAAGGGGAGGGACTTTCTGTTATTAATGACTTTATAGTTAAAAATTTGACAATCAATACAGTCAGATACTGAAAATAAAACCTTTCAAAGTTTTAACCGATATTATCTACATTCACTTCTTGAACATATACTTGTAACTTGTTTCTTTTCATATTTCAGTTCACACCTAATTATTTGGAAGTTCTGTTTTTTCTACATTCATGACAGGATTTTCGTTTTTTCCTGTCCGTGTTTTTTTTCTTCACAGAGTTCATTAATAGATTAGACACATATAATTACCAAGATGCCTAGATATGCAGGTTGGAGTTTCGATTTAATATTTACAGTGCTTTGAGTAATAAGTTCTTTTGTTTCACGTTTCGATCGCAGGCTGCAGCAGTTCTCCCTGCCAGAACGGCGCCACGTGTAGCATGGCTGGGGCCGGTGGCTGGCAGTGCGCGTGCGCCAGCGGCTGGGAGGGTGACATCTGCACGACAGGTGGATGAATGCGCCAGTAGCCCCTGCCAGAACGGTGCCACGTGCAACGAGCAGTTCAACGGCTACGGCTGCACCTGTGGGCCTGGCTATGAAGGTAAACGAGGGCCATGCCCCTTCCCCACCCTTCTGTGAAAAGTCAAATTTTAACCCATGGAATTATGAGGAAAAGTCGACTTTTTGTCATGAGCACGTATAGCATATTCTTATGTCTGCAGACTCCCCATTGATGCAGTTTGACAGAAAAATACAACCAGCCCGATACCACTTTAATGTCCCGAAATTCAAAAGAAATATGCGCTGGTGGCTGGGAAGGTAGGTCCTCCCCCCCTCCCCTTATCCCAACACCTCAACTCCCGTGCTACAACGGCGCTGCGTGCTACGACCAGGTCAACCATTTCACATGCACATGCGCTGGTGGCTGGGAAGTTAGGTCCTCCCTACCTCTCCTCCTCCACCTTACATGCACATTGCGCCTGGAAGGGAAGGTTTTTTACTATTAATAACTATGGAAGCAATGATGAGAATAATAATAATAGTGGTAATAATAATAAAAAATGAAATTGAATGACGAATAATTACAATGTAACTGCACAAGATATTGGTGAGGACCGCAGCAGGCTTTGAGTTTTTTTGTCTTTTAGACACTCTTTGCAACGTAGAGACGGACGAATGTGCCTCCAACCCATGCCAGAACGGTGCCTCGTGCCGTGATTACTTGAACGGATACTCGTGTGACTGCGAGGCAGGCTATGAAGGTATTGCGCATGCGCCTTTAAAATATTAACGAAAAGCAGTTTTTTAATTAGAACATGACTGCGCCTGTACATCACTATCTTCTTCTTACCGTTTCTTGTTAATAGTGTTACTGAAACGATAAACTTTTAATGTGCCTACTTTAATTGTTGATCACTTCTAAGGACTAACTAAGCCAGTTCATGTCTTTTTGGGCACGTCAGAAAAAGTAGCTCTGCGTATTATGTGGCATTTTTCATGAGGCTTGCTCATGGGGCTAGAGTCTACATTCATGTTTATTTAAAGTGGCTACTTTTTCACAGGTGAGGATTGCCAAATCAACATCAACGAGTGCAGTTCGAACCCGTGTCAAAATGGCGGCACTTGCGTTGATCTGGTTAACATGTACAGATGCGATTGTGTTGCCGGGTATGATGGTACGTATCGTTCATGGTACTTTATCCCCAAACCGAATCTCTATTCACCTCCAATGTCTACCCCCTACTGATCCCCAAGATATGCAGTTCAATAAGTGAACATGAAATCAAATTTGTGTTGAAAGTACCTCTTGCTCGTCAGTTATGTATTGCTATTGCATTACTTTTGCTATGACTTCATTATATGTTCTTGTTATGATGTCAACGCTGGCGTGACCACGTGATCATCCAGCCTCAATGCAATTGGCTTTGATATTTGGCTTTTCGGTTGTTTGTAGACCAGCATTGCCAGAACAACATTAACGAGTGCATCTCGGAGTCCTGCCAACATGCGGCCACCTGTACTGACTCTGTTAACGGATACATGTGCACTTCTTTGCCTGGCTACAACGGTATGCTGATATAGCCGCTCTACTTCAGCAAAAAGCAATTTGGAAATAGTAGTTGTTTCAGAGAATATTAAAAAAGTAGAAGTACTACGTTGTATTACATTTATGAAATGAATAAAAATTTGGTTGGAAAATAATTTCTTGAATTTGGAAAAAAATGTTACTTCTTGGACTTAAGGTTATGTGGAGGTAAATGCTCACTTTAAATTTAACGAAAATAATGTCTGCCAGGTAATCTAAAACGCCTAAGGTTCAAGTGAACAGGGGAAGATGGGCTCCAGTGTATACTCCAGTCTTCAACCTTTCTAATTGAACTGAACTTTGTTTTGAACTGACACCTGACAGGGGCGCAGTGCCAGACGAACGTTAATGAGTGCGCGAGCGACCCGTGCCATAACGGCGCCACGTGTAATGACGGTGTGAACGGGTATAGCTGTGCTTGTGTCCCGGGCTATGCAGGTACCACTTGCTGTTTTTGTGTGTGTTTTCATAATTTTATTTTACTTTTTATTTCTTTTTTAAACCAGCCGACTTTGTCGGAATGCGTTAGTCGTATCACTATAGGGGGCTTGAACGTATGTGCGTGTTAAACTTTTTCTTTAACATGCTGCTCTTCCTACAGCTTTGCTCCAATCGTTTTGATATTACGTAGAATGTTCCCTGGGTGGTCTCCACCCGGCTATTACTTTTTTGACGATTGACGGAAAGCTGACAAAATGGGGGCACTTTTTGTGCCCGTTTTGACCCATTTTTAAAATGCCACTCCTTCTACAGCTTTACTCAAATCGTTTAGATGTTACACAGGGATGCTTCCCAGGGATTTTCTTCCAGGCTATTGTTTTTTTCGAGGTTTGCCAAAAACTGCCGAAATTGCGGAACTTTGGCAAGTACTGGAATAAATGGTAGTAAATAACTGAATTGCCAAACCTTTTATTTCTCACTCTTTTTCAAATAGTTATAAAATTTTAATGGAGAGTTTCTTAGGTGCTTCTCCACCTAGACTTTGCTTTTTTCGCAAATGACAAAAAAATGCCGAAATGGTGGCATTTAAAAAATAAGTGAAATTGTGTAAATGTCGGTAAATACGTGGATCGTAAAAAACCAACCTCTCCAACATCATGGTCAAGTATCCCAATGCCAAGTTGTTGTTCAGCGATACCGACAGTCTATGTTATGACATAGAAACGGAAGATATCTACAAGGATATGTAGGGAGATGCTGACCTGTTCCTCACAAGTGACTATCCGCCAGATCACTCCCTGCATTCCAACGCAAACAAACAAGTGCTTGGGAAAATGAAGGATGAGACGGCAGGCATCGCCATTGAAGAGTTTATTGGACTTAGACCAAAGTATGATGTATGGTGGGAAAGAAAAACATACGAACAAAGGCATCAATCGAGCTTGTCAAAGACGCATGAAACATAAGCAGTATAGAGACAGTTGGTTCACGCAAACTCAAACGATGGCTACAGGACACATCATTCGAAGTCATAACCACCAGATTCTCTCGGAGAGGTTGAGAAAAGTACTCTCTCCCCCTATGATGACAAGCGATACGTGCTGAATGATGATTATTCCACTTTGGCGCATGGACATTACAAGACAACAGTATAAAAGGGGTAGACTCTCCAACTTTAGAGCTATTTGAGGTGTGAACACTGAAGCGTTAACATGGATCAGAATCGTAAAAGATCTGCAACGGATATGGATACTCTTGCTCATACAGCCAAAGACTTAAAAGTGAAAGATCCTGCCAATACCACCAAGGTGGAATGCTTTCTCTAGGAAATGGAAAGTATATTAAGATTATGAAACAAAGTAATGAAGGAGTGGGGAACATTCGCAAATACCTCAGAGATGAGGGGTCTGGAAGAAACCGTCCTACGAAAAAGGGTATTTTGCTGACAATACCTGAATAGAAAAATGCTGAAGAAGCAGGTGAAAGAAGTAGATAAAAGGCTTCGAGGACAAGAAGACGACTCATAAAAAGTTATTGTCATCATGAATGTGTTTAAGGGTGGTGCTTACCTCGTTGTAAATGATATGAATGAAGTGATAATAAGTTCTGCTTATCGATTTAAACCTGAAGTGATGAAAGACTTTAAAAAAATACCGCTTCAACCTGGGTTTGAACGTAGACTTGAAAATAAAGTTGAAGTATTAGTGGTTGGACATGATTCTGACATACGTGTTAGATTCTGGACAAATTTTTTACAGGATTATCCAGAGGATTATGATGGAGTGGTGCCAGATACTCTATATTCAGATTTGATCGACTTTGATATGAAGAATTGGTGTGCAGTCTTACGGTTCCTAGAAGCTATACAACATCCATAGTTGATTCAACTGTTGAATGAGATGGAGGACTTTTTATCAGATTATGCATTCATTACATGTGGATTCTCATACATGAGAAACTTATGTGATGACATTGTGCTAAGACATTTTGGAAAGTATATCACACTATCGCTTGACGAAAAATCTGTGTGCTGAAGGATCATATTACGAGCTTACAGCGGAGTACGAAATCCATTGAGTTGACACATCCTATGCGGGTGATGGACATAGACATAAATGAAGATGGATATGAACTGAAACTGTCTGAGCATGAAACTGTTAAATTGATAAAGTTTGGTGATGCGAGTTTTGTCAGTTTTCATAGCATTTACAAATGTGGGTGTAATGTCTATGAAACATATATTAATTTAGATTGTAATGAATGGCATTCATTTATTATTGTATTTAATGTGTTTTGTAAATAAAGGTTTGTAAATAGAGTTTTGTAAATAGAGTTTTGTAAATAAAGTTTTTAAATAGAGTTTGTAAATAGAGTTTTGTAAATAAGAGTTTGTAAATAGAGTTTGTAAATAAGAGTTTGTAAATAGAATTTGTAAATAAGAGTTTGTAAATAAAGTTTTGTACATAAAGTTTTGTAACTAAAATTTTGTAAGATAATGTATAACACAATAAACGAGACAGTTGTGTGAAACTTGGTTTTTTATTTATCATAAATGAAATTGAACAATTACCAACAACTTAACTAATGCAACTTAACTAATACAACTCTATATACATGTAATACAACATTAATAAAACAATGGTTTATAATGTCTGTATACAAAATCCTTTACAATAAAATCACCATCACTTCTTTTTAATATATTTACAATATCAAACATACTCTGATCTCGAGCTCTATGTAATATATAATATACACAATAAAAACCACATGAAGATGATATTGGAGTTTGTAATGATGTGGAATTATACACATAGTCATTCCTTAAAAACTTTTCTAAACGATCATTTAGAGGTAAAAATCCATAAGAGTCAAAATATTCTACAGGGTCTTTGTCAAAATACACTGCTACCCAATGTTCTCCTGGTTCATCATAATCGTCTGCGTTGATGACATAGGCACCGCGCTGTAAAGATGCCAACTGGTCCATGGAAAACAAGCCTTGAAACAAGTCTTTTGTCATGACATCATGGCTCAATATGGCATTGATCTGCTTCGTGTTCATGACTGGTAGTCAAACTGAATGCTGCGATTTGCAATTATTTCAATAATGTTATCAAATTCAGCATAGACTATAACATTGATTGTATGTTGCAAAGGCCCTGCCAAAATTCATTTCCAGCCGCAAGTTTCCATGTTTGATAAGAGAATAATGATCATTACCATCATAATCAGGTGTTAAGTCGAAAGAAAATAAAGCATAACCTCTAGGCCAATCCTCCCGTTTTATGATGGAACTTTTCTCACCATTCAATCTATCAAAAGATTTGTAAAGACTTTCAAAAGCGTCCAGGTATTTGTTCCGTGTAATGTCAAGCTTGAGAGGTTTGGATAGGACTGGTTCACCATCCGTGTACAGTTGCATGTAGTCCAGATCAAAATGTTTGAAATCATATGGATTTCTCAATACTGTTCCACCATAGGCTTCATTATGAACCAGACTAATGACAATCCTTTTTGATAATTGACCCAAAAACATGTTATCTTTCACAAAAGATTGAAATCCTGCTGGAATGGCCAAAACTTACATTCTTTTATAGTAATAAGTAACTTGGCAGGACTTTTTATCAATGCATCTGTATGTCCTAACTGAATACTTGGACTAACCCTCACTTTGCGAATGGTTAAAAACGCCTGTTTTACTTCTACCGTATAGATATTATTTGCAGCCATCAATACATATTCATCTTTTTGCCTATGTAAGCGCAATGTCAAACTGATGCCATTAGGAAGATAGCGATCCTGCTCAAACAAATCTATCCTTAAACCACCTGTTAGCATAAAATCACGGCTGAGACGTGTATGCAAATAACAATTATGTAAACCATTATTTCCTTGCTCAGCCAGGTCACCACCGTCAGGATTGACATGAAACCCTGATACATATCTTTCATGATTAGCTCTTTTCACCTCATGACTATTCATTGATCCAGCAGTATCCTTATACATGAGACGCATACAGCGCTCAGAATTGAGACTTTCTTCCGAGTCATGAATGAGGTGAGAGAATACTGGTATAACCATGGGTATTGTTACTATGGGATACCAATCGTTCATGTAGAAATAATTCAATATTAGACCATAACCCATTAAACAAATCATTGATGCATGACACATTATCATCTGCACCACACGCCATTCCATCACTATTTAAAATGCAGCATATAATATGAAGTTTGCTGTTCTTTAAATCTAGATATTCTTCTGTGCTAGCAGGAACATAAAATTCTATTGGAGCGCCTTCTCTAATGATGGTTAGTGGTTGATAGTCTACATTGTAACTTTTCTCTACAGCAGTTTGCGTTGATGGTACGTGAAACCATTCCAATGGAGAAAGACTACATTCACAAGAATGATTATGTATTAAAGACATTTTCAAAGGATACCTTTTTATGTTTTGTTGATGTTATCCGTCTGGCTGTTTTCCGTCTTCTGGCACGTTTCGTCGGTTGCACTTTCTTTTGTCCTCCTAACACAACGCCAATCACATGCTGTGCAACTCGGCCCGTAACATCTTTCACGACATCTTTTCCAGCCTTTTTAAGATGTGCGGCAACGATCTTAGCCCCAGCCTTAAGTAATGGAATAGCTTTGCAAGCCAATGATCCCAGTATTGAACCAATACCATCGCCATATTGGATTCGTGCTCCTTTGAATCCTGATAATTCCCCGTCGACTTGACGAAGAAAATGGCTGCGATATGCAGACGGATCGTGTGTGTAGGCTTTCATAATGCTTTTGGTCGAAAATGAAGTTTACAGATCACCTTTCCAGTTTAAAATGTAACATTTTGACCGATGTCATCCTTAATATTCATTTCTGTTATGTCAAATTTGGATGTGTTTACAGGAACATAATGAGGTTCTTCATAAGTTTTCATGATAATTTCACCATCAACACCTTTAATGGGAATAGAACGTAGCAATGGAACATAATAATCTCCAACAACCTGTGGTTCACAAATACTGCAATACACATAGAGTGTATAAAATCCATGTTTAATATCAAGTGGCGCCTCACTTTCATTAATATATAGCAGATATGGTATAAATCCTAACAATTCTCCTTATCCTACGGAAAATGATAAGGCCAAATTATCTTTTAACATCAGAGAGACTTTCCTTGTAATTTTATCATAGTTTAATCTCACTGGAGACACATCAACTTCATCAATGGTGAAAGCATCTTTAAAGGCTTGGTTTATTCCTTGAATGACTTCACTAGGAGGTTTATATTAGCCATGGGCAATATGCACTGTTTTAAAGACATCATCAGCTGTATCATCTGATATGTGTTTCACATAATAGTCTAAGTTAGGCCTCATCGTAGACTATGAATGCGGGTATTGAATTTCATCTAAAGCCACTTCATATTTTCATTTTAGATAGATGGTTCGAGGCATACGAATATGGTAATTCGAAGCCTTGTTGTTGGGATAATAGTTCATACTAGCATTGCTAGGCAAAGTAATGTAAAAACTTGTTGACTTCATGATGACTAAATGGTATATGTACGTTGACGGAATGGATGCCTATATACATCACTATAGCGCGCGCCATTTGCACAAGTATGCAAATGTTATTTCTCATGATGTCTCACATGATGTCTCACATGGTCTACAGTGTCTATTATTTCTCCTTCACAAAGAGCTCTTACACATCTTATTTTCACAGGAATATGATTTGTAGTTTCATTTTCTTGACAACAACATAACTATTTAAACCATGTTAAAAAATTTCCCATCCTTCAGGAAACTGTCTTTGTTGACGCTGTTTTATTTCTTTTGTAATGTCGTCACGAGTGGTCTTTTTACTAAACATTATTTTTGGAATATTAGCATCTGCAATTTCCTGAAAAACTGATGCCAACCACGTGGTAGTCCTCTTCGTTCTTTTCTTCTTGTAGCAACCAATGCTTCTTTCATCAAATCAACAATGTTGGAATTTGTGATGACATTGCCCATTTTCATCGCAAGTTCATTTTTTTCTGTCCATTTTACACCATGTTTCTTCAGTTCTGCTAAAAGTTGTATTACTTTTCCATGATAGATAGGTTGAAAATGACTTAAAAATAACTTTTTTGGTTTTTCAGGTGATGGAACAGGCTTTTGTCTAGATTGACTTGTTCGTAAATGACGATCAAGAAGTTGAGACATTTCCATGGCCTTTTCACGAGTTTTTTTCTTGCGTAAAAGTTTATTCACTTTTGTTTTAATGCCGCGATCTTTCTTTTCTAATAACATTTTGTATTCATATTCAGGAATAAGGACCATTTTCAAAGTATGTTTCATTTTAACAGCAGTTGGACTAACAAGGGCAATGCAAATTTACAATAGCTCCATTGAATCCTCCTTTCTGATTAATCAACTTCTTTTTTCTTCGAAGTGATATCTTATCTGCTAGAGTGCGTAGAGTGTGACGCTCATGCTTGATATCCTTAAACCTTTTTGAGCTTAAGGGTAAATGTCCTCGCAATGTATTCAAACAAATTGAAACTCGCTATTTAGTTCCTCCTTAGTAGCTTGCTGTAGCAAGGATTTACGTCGTTTAGACCCACTGCGTGAAAACAAGTGAAGGCTGGTTCGCTCGAATACGTTTAGACATCTTGACTGTGACTGGTTAAATGAGTTGGTTCTTGTTCATACACCGCTTTATAAATATATACATAATGTATATCTTTTGGTAAAATGCCTGTATAAATACGCAGTTGATCATTAGTCTTTGGTTTTAAATCAATGAATAAATAGCCATGTGGTTTGCTAGTACCATCCTGATAGGCTTCTATGCGAAATTGAGATCTTCCAGGATACATTTGTCGCGCTAATGTACTAATTTGTTGACTGTCCCTAGGATTTTTAAATAGAATGATACAATGTGTATTCAAACTAATATTTCACATTTCTTTACCGTGATGGAATAAATTATGTACAATAAAATGATGCTTAAATTTTGATAACTGCTGCCAACACTAAAGAGACGTGTCATACGCTCATCACTATGACATTTAGTCATTAAATCATCAATGATGAGTAAGTTTGGTTTTTCCGGGTTAAAGCGCTCTTCAATGTCATCTGGACTGCCTTGGTAAAATTCCACACCTTTCATTCACTTGTACAAAGGCTGATCTGCTGCATAGAGCCATAAGATGCTTTTTGGAGAGGGTTTAATCAACTTCTGTTCTAGAATTTCCTTCACCAGAGACGTTTTACCACTACCTGTAGGTCCAGAGACTAAACATGTAAGTGAATGCTTCATTTTTGAATGTCTGTTTCTTTCACCAAACTGTTAAACTTGTTTGGCCAACCTAACCACTTGACAAACAATTCTTTCACACCTTGTCTTTTACGTGTTTTCAAGACTTTTTCAATTCTGTAGATGGTTTCAATATCTTTGGTCACTTTCTGCAGTTCTTCCTCATAGAAATGTATATCAATATCTTCATCCAAAAAGTAAAAAGTTTTTCAAAAGATACAAATGTATTCCTTGCTTCTTACAACGATGTGTGACGATGAAGACCTCTTGTGTCCATTTTATGTGATAATCCCGTTGAAATAATATTTTATGTGGGAAATGCGAACATGATCACCAATTTTAAATTTGTAGGTTTTCTTCTTCTTCTTCGGTTTCAATTTTAATTTGTCTACACACATATACTTCCACACTTTAGATTGATTGTCTTTACGAATACCTGCAGGAGCATACTTATTAGGAAGAGAACCATGGCGTCTATGGTTGTAATTGTACACCAAGTCGGGAAGAAACAACGGTAAGTTTGATTATGTAGAAAATACCGATACATCATTCCCTTTGGAGTACGAATGAGTTTCTCAGCAAAGTTAGCTTTAGTTTCATTCTTTGTGGTATAAGCATGAATTCCCTCCTTCTTCAAAAATGCTTTTACCTATCTGGTTTTAAATTGAGTTTCTTTATCAGACCTTAGAGTTCGAGGTCTTCGTTGTGTTTCATGAAAAATCTTTTGAAAGGCTTGTATGTCGCTGGTATGTGATTTTTTTAGGTATCGGCTGCATCCATAAATATTTAGAAAACACATCAATGACAATGAGTAAAAAGTGAGAGTGTCATCATTATAGGTAGCTATGTTTCGCATATCAGCCAAATCAATATCCCACATGTCATCAATACCACTTGTAATGAGATGTTGTCTTTTGAACCTATATTTTACAGGTTGTAGTAAACTGAATGCATCTTGATCCTGTAGCCATTTCTTCACTTGTGAATGCGTAACTGGTTGATCATGTTTTCTTAAGATGTGATAAAGTTTGTAAGGACTTGCCAATGCCCCAGGCTGTCCAGTTTTGAAGAAAATATTGGTTAAGTAGTCTTTCCACGTCGACATTATAACACGAAATGATAGACACTTCTCAACAGAACATTTTGTTATTTTTATAACTCAACCAACATGGTTTTTATAACTTAACTAACACAGGAACATATCTTGCATTTTATAACTTAATCAACATATCTTACAAATCAAGTATAGATACAATGGTGTGAATAATTGAAGACCATTGAATGAACACTAACCAACTACTTAGTTCATCAAATGTGATGGTATCTACACCATATTTCTCACAATGTTTGCATTATCTAACACTTTATCTAAATGAATATAATATTTAGCTTCATTCCAATATGTATAGACACAAGCAGCATGACAAGAATGTTCTTGACACTCTTCATGTTGACAAGCAGGACATAGTAAACATGCAAATTGTTTTATAGCTGATAACATTTCTTCGCAATAAGCTTTTTGTACAATATATTGTCTCCTTGTAATGTCTGCCATTATACTGCAATATTGATCAACCACTGTCTCACTTCATCAAACAGTCTTGGATCAAATCGAGCAAAGTGATATGCTTCTTCTACATCAAACTCCACAGCTTCGGCAATGTCTGTCTCTTCATGAAAATCCTCACGCAAGTTCACTTATCATATAGTCCACATACTTGTTCTTGAAACATGTTTCAGCATCCATTCTTTACATGTTCACACGTCTGCACACTATGATGGTAACAGCTACACACTTGTTGAAGAAGTATTTATCACCACTTTTTATACCCCCTAGCACACAATTTCTAACAACTTTCCCATAATATTCTGACCTGGATATGATGAAGATGACAATTGTTTAACACCAGCTCCCCACCAATGATCATGAGTTGCTTCAACTAAAGTTTTATCTTTACATTCTTTTAACTTTTTGCGAAACAATACACACTGATTCAATTTTTCATGCAAAACATCTTGCATTGTCCTTCTCTTCACTGTATGCCATAAAGGACATGGCTTTATCTTTTGGCGATACGTTTCGCTTCATATCCATTTCTACTTGAGACAATAGCTGAAGCAATATCTTGACGGTGATGAAAAACTGCTTTCTCATATTGATACAAAGCTTCACTTGAGTTTAACATATGTCCATACTTTTCAAGTCGCGTTGGAAACATGATTGAAAGAACATCCTTGTGGCCGCTAAACAGTACAACATTCTCCATGCTGTCTGGTTGCATGATCATTTTCACCAAGACTTGGTTTCTTTGTTTATTCCGCCGCTGACATGTCGGTTTCTTCCTGTAATAGGATAATGATGAACAGCGTCTTTTAAAATGTCCGCCACCTCTTCTATCATTCTCTTTCTTTGTTTACTTTGAAATCACTCACATAAGAGTATATTTGCTAGAAAGAAAAACATTGTTATGTCCTCCAAGTTGCTTACCTGATAAAGCTGATCAGTTTCCTCTTCTTCTAGTCCACAACAGTCTCTCGAATAATCAATCACGCGGAAGTATACTTCCACATCGTTGCGAGCAGAATAGAATGCAGAATCAAAGTCAAAGTCAGGATCTTCTATTCCAATTTTATGACATTCTCCAATAAATCAATCACATCAAGATTGTGATGTACAACATCCCAAAAAGAGTCTAAATGATAAAGCTGATAGTCTGGAGTTCCACAGCAAGCAGTTTAGCCATCATCAAGTCAGCATAAGTCTTTTTAAAACATGCGTCCATCTTGTTACTCGTCTTGAAAAAATGTGACTTCTACTTTGCTTCACAGACTTTAAGTAATCCACACTTGCTTATCAAAATTAAACTAGCCTCGGTGGCCTAGTAGTTAGAATGTCCGCCTCGAGACTGAAAGATCGTGGTTTCAAACCCCGGTCGGGTCATACCTTAGACTTTAAAATTGGGACTCCTTGCTACCCTGTGAGGCACTCCACAGGTAAGGGTTAGAAGGAGGGCTGGAATGCCCCATTTCAGTATAATGTGGCAGGGGGATCCCGATATGACCACAGCAGTTGAAAGGGATCTAAAGAACAATACAATACAATACAAAGTCAAAGTCAGGATCTTCTGTTCCAATTTTCTCCAATAAATCTTGAATGCAGTTCAATCACATCAATACTGATGTACAATATCTCAAAAAGCGTCTAAATGATAAAGCTGATAGTCTGGAGTTCCGCAGCAAGCAAGTTTAGCAATCATCAAGTCAACATAAGCCTTTTTAAAACAGACGTCCATCTTGTTACTCGTCTTGAAAAAATGTGACTTCTACTTTGCTTCACAGACTTTAAGTAATCCACACTTGCTGCAAAAATTGTTTGGTTCACACATCTTGCATTTGTACTTGTGGCAGAGGCAATAATAATCCTCCACATATCCGCAAGCACCACAATAGTCACAGGTAAGTCCAAGTTGATTTTGCACGTTCATGTTCTCCAATTGAACTTCAGCCAGTCTTTTCTCGGAAAGTTTTGACACCTTCATCCGATCATCCTTTTGCTGTTTGATAGGAGTTTTCTCACCATGACATTCCATACATGGTTAGGTAATAAGGCTGAGTTAATGCTATTCGTCTCCTGAAGCAGTTTCTCCCATTCACCATCATTCATGTTGATGTGATGTGTATATTCTTTTCCTTCAAAAAGTGATGTGTGCACAAAACTTACATACCTTACAGTTCTTCAAACATGTTACAAAGTTCTGAATTCATTTCAACTCGTCCATTGTTAAATCGAACAAGTTCTGATACATTCGTCGTCAATGGAACGTCATCATCATAAAGTAAAATAATTCTAGCAGCTACAACTAGCATGAGCTCAGCTGCCTAAGTTGTATTCGCGTGGATAAATGCTGACTCAATGTCATAAGTTGATGGTAAAAGTAGTTCTTCACGTTCGCGTAGAAACGAGCAGATGGAACAATCTCTTGGAATTGCCTTTCCAACAGCTTCCCAATGCTGATGCAAATTCTTCACTTGTAAAATTTGTAAATCCAATCCGATTCAAAAGCAGAAAGCTTTGAAAACACATTGTCAACATAGTTCACTTTGAAGACATCATCCAGTAATGTTAGCATTGTTAATGATGAAACCTTACACATCTAAAGAAACACCTAACACATCTATATATATAGAGGACATCTTGCTGAACGTTTTAGTGAAAGAATGGTTCAAATTGACCAAGTAGTTTTAATGTTATGCGCTGTTGAAGTTAGCCATATCATAAGATTGAGGGGGTGGGGGGGGGGGGGGGGTCAGAGGTAAAAAAATGACCAGAATCGTGTGAAACGAGTAAATATGCAATAACCTCAAAATGAGAGAGAGGATCTGAGTTTAAAAAACAAAAAAATTCAGAATCGTCTGAAACGTGTAAATATGTCATAATTTCAAAATGGCGGGGAGAGGGGTCAGAGGTAAAAATACCAAAAATGTTCAGAATTGTCTGAAACGTGTAAATATGTCATAATTTCAAAATGGCGGGGAGAGGGGTCAGAGGTAAAAATACCAAAAATGTTCAGAATTGTCTGAAACGTGTAAATATGTCATAATTTCAAAATGGCGGAGAGAGGGATCAGAGGTCAAAATACCAAAAATATTCAGAATCGTCTGAAACGTGTAAATATGCAATAATCTCAAAATGGCTGGGGGTGGGGGGTGGGTCAGAGGTCAAAAACCAAAAATGTTCAGAATTGTCTGAAACGTATAAATATGCAATAATCTCAAAATGAGGGAGGGGGTCGACACATATGTTATGGTGATCAAAGGGTTCCTTTTGAAAGTGTGAAGCCTGTCTTTTTTCTGTGGTTCCCATGCGTTTTCCGCTCCCAATATTGCAACTGATAAGTCAAGCGTGTTCTCTTGTTTAATATAAATTCCTGGACCACGTGTATCTCGGTGCCAGTGTTCAGTGTGTTAAAGGAGGAGCTGTTTTGGGATTTTAAGCCCTCATAGTCGGTAAATATAGAATTTTGTTTTATATTACCTCGTGTTACTGGTGAAATTATCCCGTGTAATAATTGGAGTTATGTCGTGTAATTATTGAAGTGATTTCATGTACGAGTTTCGGGCCGTAAGTTTACCTTTGTGAGTTTGGTCAGTGAATTGGTGTATTTTTTTGTTATTGCACTGTACTTATAAATTGTTGTCTTTTTTACAGACAACCGCGTTTTCAATAAACGGGTGTTTTCCACTTTCGGCCTTTTATTCCGTCACATAGTTGTCGACTTGCCATGCCGTGCGTGACGGAATAAATCCGATGTGCGGCTAACCTCCTTCATGGGGCCGGCCAGATGTCGCCAAGCAGTTTCGCCGTGCCTACCACGATGCGCGCTCGCTACGATTACGACGCCGGACAGTTTCGCCGCGCTTGTCACGATGCGCGCTCGCTTCGATCATGACCCCGGGCAGTTTCAACGCGCCTGCCACGATGCGAGCTCACTACGGTAACGAACCCAGAAAGTTTCAACGCGCCTGCCACGATGCGCGCTCACTACGGTCACGACCCCAGACGGTTTCGCCGCGTCTGCCATAACGCGCACTCACTACAATCACGACCCCGACAGCTTCACCGCGCTGTCATCGCCTCGGACAGTTTAGAAGACGCTGATTCTACTTGTAAAGCACACATCATGGCTTTCCATGGAATTCTTGTTAACTGGACATTGCTTGAGGTAAATGTGGACATATTTTATCAGAATTTGATAAACTGTGTTTTATTGGTTAATGTTTTTTTTCGTGTTTTTTTTTAATTTTCAAAATGTTAGATCTGGTCCCGTGCCTTTAGATTCGGTGAGATTTTTTGTGTGGTGAATGGAATCTGTCAATAAGCTGCGTGGTGTCTCGGCTTTAATTAAACAAGGTGTGATATTGATTGTCAGGAGGAGAGGGTGTCTGAAAACCATGGCTTTCCATAGAATTCTTGTGAATTGGACATGGTTAGCGTTCCAAAGGCACTTATATCTTAATATTTTAAACACTTTATCTTCTGGGCTAAGAATTTTTGTTAAAATTTAGTCCTTTTGACTAAAAAAGTATTTGTTTCTAAATATTCCATTGTGTGTCCATGGATTACCGTCACTTACACATACCCCCTAAAAGTTTTGCTGCTATGACGTCGTAAGAGAGATTCTATCGGCGGTTCATTTCTTAGAGTTATGGTGCACCGTGGTGCCAGTGACCTTGTGGGTCACATATTCGTACTTTAAGTCGTACTGAAACTAGAGTGTATGGTGCACCATGGTGTCAGTGACCTTGTGGGTCACATGTTCGTACTTTAAGTCGTATTGAAACTAGATTGTATGGTGCACCATGGTGTCAGTGACCTTGTGGGTTACATGTTCGTACTTTAAGTCGTATTGAAACTAGAGTGTATGGTGCACCGTGGTGTCAGTGACCTTGTGGGTCACATGTTCGTGCATTCACAGCGCATTAAAACTAGAGTGTATGGTGCACCGTGGTGTCAGTGACCTTGTGGGTCACATGTTTGTACTTTAAGTTGTATTGAAACTAGAGTGTATGGTGCACCGTGGTGTCAGTGACCTTGTGGGTCACATGTTCGTACTTTAAGTCGTATTGAAACTAGAGTGTATGGTGCACCGTGGTGTCAATGACCTTGTGGGTCACCTGTTCGTACTTTAAGTCGTATTGGAACTAGAGTGTATGGTGCACCGTGGTGTCAGTGACCCTGTGAGTCACATGTTCGTACTTTAAGTCGTATTAAAACTAGAGTGTATGGTGAAACGTGGTGTCAGTGACCTTGTGGGTCACATGTTCGTGCATTCACAGCGCATTAAAACTAGAGTGTATGGTGCACCGTGGTGTCAGTGACCTTGTGAGTCACATGTTCGTACTTTAAGTCGTATTGAAACTAGAGTGAATGGTGCACCATGGTGTCAGTGACCTTGTGGGTTACATGTACGTACTTTAAGTCGTATTGAAACTAGAGTGTATGGTGCACCGTGGTATCAGTGACCTTGTCGGTCACATGTTCGTGCATTCACAGCGCATTAAAACTAGAGTGTATGGTGCACCGTGGTGTCAGTGACCTTGTGGGTCACATGTTCGTACTTTAAGTCGTATTAAAACTAGAGTGTATGGTGCACCGTGGTGTGAGTGACCTTGTGGGTCACATGATCGTGCATTCACATCGTGGTATCGTGTGGCTCTAGTTGTTTAATAAAAGGTCCCTCCCTTTAACGTCCCCAGTGTCGAGTGTTAGCGCTGCGATCTCAATGAATTGGTTAAAACTGCTTGGTCATAGTTTGGTCGGCCCCCTACGTTGTGATTTAACTTTCAAAAAACCGTACTCAGTTCAGAAACGTAAGCTTATTGCGACTTTATGTAAGTTATTAAGTAGGTACACTAGTTTGTCTTTACAAGTCGCTCATTATAGTCTGTCATTAACGATGTCGGACTCGGGTCAAGATGGTGAGTGCCCCCTTGTGGAAGGGACTATGATCGGCTTCCCTGACGCAAGTGGTTTTACTGAGGATTTAAAGCCAAAACGAGTCCGTCAGCTTACTGCAAAGGGTAAATCTTACAAAGTTGAGCAGTTTAAGGGTTTTGCTCGGAAGTTTCTCAAACGCAACAGAGCGTTCGAATCGGCTGTATCGTCCGAGGAAGATGTGGATCGGCTGAAATCTTTTAAAGCACAGTTTTGTGCCGAATTAGACGAATTTTCCGACGAGTATAACAAACTCATGGAATTAATCGATTTTGACATCAAGGATTCCGACAAGTAGTTTCTGTCGTCTCTCGAACAACAAGGCAATACCTTGTACAATCTCGTGAATTCGAAAATTTCGAATCTTAGCCAATCCTTCAGAGCCGGCAGTCAAGCCGGTTCATCTCCTCGTGTCGTTGCACATCCAAACAGTTTATCACGTGGTTCAGCGCGCGGATCCGTCCGCGGTGCTGACTTACGGGCTGATTCGGATCGTGGATCAGAGCCCGTCAAAGGTTCTCATGTTGGGACTGAAGTGGTCCAAAGTGTGGTCAGTGGCGCAGACCGACTTCAGTCGTTAGGAGAATCCATTGCCGGTATGCAACAAGTCTCTAGTGAGGAGAAATGTACCCAGTTTCTCGTTCAGCAAAGTGATGGGATCCATGTCAAGAATGCTCAACAGGATATTATTGGTGCTCTGTGTTCCCAGTTATCTCTGTCACGTTTACCTCCTCCAGAACCTTCTATGTTTAGCGGTGACGTACTTTCGTATAGAGGTTGGAAGAGGTCGTTCGAGGTTTTAGTGTCTAGCAGAGGTATTCCTGAGGAAGAGCGACTCCACTATTTGAAGCGTTACTTAGACGGCGACGCCAAGTCGTGCGTGGAGTGTTTCTTGTCTTTGGGTACTCCTGAAGCCTTTGTTGCTGCATGCAAACACTTGGATCAGCGTTTTGGAAACGCATTTGTGGTCAGTGAGGCTTATCGTGATAAGCTTCAGGACTGGCCTAAGATCCAAAACCGTGATGGCCAAGGCCTTCGTAAGTTTGTAGATTACTTACGTCAGCTAGAGGTAGCCAAAGAGTCTATGCCCAGCCTACGGTTTTTAGACGACCCTCGCGAGAATCGCAAGATGTTGTTGAAGCTTCCGGAATGGTTGATCCAACGATGGAAGCGCGTGGTCAGTAGATGGACTATCGACAAGGTTGATTTTCCACCTTTCTCCTCCTTTGTGCAGTTCTTGTACAACGAGTCATAAATCGCCAACGAGCCGTTCACAACTATAAATAGCGGCCACAAATCGGAGGACAGTAAGTCGAAGTTACCTAATGGCAGTTCGCTTAAAGTACACAAAAGGTCTACAACGCATACTGTGGAATCTAAGAAGGCCCCAGGGTGCTTATTTTGCAAGAAACCACATTGGTTGGTGAAATGCAAATCCTTTGTCTCTCAGCCCGAGGCTGAAAAGAAGGACTTTGTGTTCAAACACAAGTTATGTTGGGGCTGCTTGTCACCTGGCAACGTTTCGAAGAAATGCAAGCGCAAAGCGAAATGCGAAGTATGTAACAAAGGGCACCCAACAGCACTTCACGACAGATGGCAGGCCTATTTCAATGGTAAGACAAGAAGCAACAGTACTGCTCTGCAACCTGAGGCTCCGCCCTTTCTTCCGCAAGGTGAAACCCAAGCCGTGGTCATCACCCATAGCGGTGCTACATCAACAGTGGCAGCTAGTTTGAGCTCAATGATAGTGCCTGTCTATGTCAGCCATCACAGTGCGCCGAACGACGAAAAACTCACTTATGCTCTCCTGGACACGCAAGCGGATACTTCGTTTAAATTGGACCATACGTGTGCCAAACTGAATGTGTCAGGACCAGAGGTGAAACTTTCTCTCTCCACTATGTTGGCTGAAAATATACAAGTGACATGTCAAAAGGTTAGCGGTTTAACGGTCAGAGGCTTCGACAGCGACTTACGTGTTCCTCTTCCGCCGGTTTACACAAGGAACGTGATGCCTGCAGATCGCTCACACATACCCACTTCTGCTATGGCCAGAAAGTGGCCACACTTACGGCGAATAGAAAATCTGCTAATGCCTGTGGCCGACGTGGAGATAGGCTTGGCCCTTTTGCCCAACGCACTGATCTGGGCTGGGGTATCGTTGGAGTTATTGACCACGGGAGCTCGGAGAACGATCTGATCGGGTTCAGCCACCGAGTTTTAGGAGTTGAAATGGAATCAAAGTCGGTTCAACTAGTACACAAGACTAGCGCTAAAGAAACCATATGCCCTCGTGATGTCGTTGCAGTATTAGAGGCGGATTTTAAGGACTCGTCTTCTGCAGAACAAGGAATGTCTCGTGATGATCTTGCTTTCCTTGAGACAATGCGCAGTAACATTCAACAAGACCCGGATGGCCATTACGTCATGCCTTTACCATTCCGCGACGGCTCGCAAGATTTGAGTAACAACCGTTCTCTTGCTGACAAAAGGTTGCATCGTTTGAAGTCTAAGTTGGATAGTAATACAGATTACAAATTCCAGTACACTGTCTTCATGGAAGACATGTTGACGAAGGGATACGCGGAGCCTGTAGAGCCTCCTAATAACGATCCCACAGAGGTATGGTACATCCCACACCACGGGGTGTACAACGAACAAAAGAAAAAGCTCAGAGTGGTGTTCGACTGCAGTGCCCGCTATATGGGTAAGTCCTTAAACGACACCTTATTACCTGGTCCAGATCTAACAAATTCCTTGTTAGGCATCCTGTTGAGATTCAGGAAAGAGCCGGTTGCATTTAGTTGTGACATAACTAAAATGTTTTATCAATTTAGGATTCCAAAGGCTCAACGTGACTTTGTTCGATTTCTCTGGTGGCCAGGCGGTGACACAAGTCGGGATCCACAGGTGTATCACATGTGTGTACACATATTTGGGGCATCCAGTAGCCCCTCGTGTAGTAACTTCGGACTAAAACAGATCGCTACGGATTACTCTGAGGAGTTTGGAGAGGATGTGCGCGACTTCTTGCACAACCACTTCTACGTGGATGATGGGCTAATCTCCGTCAGTGACGACGACACTGCAATAAGTCTTGTCCAGCGCACTACACAGTTATGCTCTAAGGGCAGACTCGAGATTCATAAGTTTGTGTCCAATTCGCCCGCGGTACTTGAGTCAGTCCCACAGGAGGTCAAGACGGTCGACAAACTAGATCTACGTTTTGAAGATATTCCAATCGAGCGAACGCTAGGCACTGAATGGTGCGTTCAGTCCGATGTCTTCAAATTCAAAACATTTGTCAAACAGCGCATGCTGACTCGACGTGGTATTCTAGCAACGGTGGCTTCGATATACGACCCTGTAGGTTTTATTGCGCCTTATACCCTTGTTGGTAAGCGCATTTTGCAACACGTTTGCATTGAAGGGTCTGACTGGGATGACGAGGTTTCGGAGCACACCGCCTCTCAATTTCAGCGATGGCTGGCCGATCTCGGCAAGCTAGAAGATGTTTCAATTTCACGATGTGTCAAACCAGAGGGATTTGTAACGAAATATGTTGAGCTGCATCATTTCTGCGATGCGTCGTCCACTGTCTACGGATTCTATAGTTATTTACGATTAGTGGACGAGGACGAAAACCCAAATGTGACTTTAGTTATGGCAAAATCACGCGTCGCTCCAATCCGGCCCATAACTATCCCCCGCTTGGAGCTGGCTGCAGCAGTTTTGGCAGCCAAGGCAGCAAAGTTCTTAGAGTCTGAGCTGCGGTACTCGGACGTAAAGCATTTTTTCTATACGGATAGTAAAGTCGTATTGGGTTATATTCAGAACAAAGCTTCGCGTTTTCACGTTTATGTTGCCAATCGCGTCGGACTTATTCACACTTACACTAGTGTAGACCAATGGCACCATGTGCCCGGTACCTTGAACATAGCGGACTTGGTCTCCAGAGGCTGCTTCGTTGAAGAACTTCGGAAGTCAAGATGGTTTCCTGGACCAGAGATTTTATGGCGAAACTTGTTACCTGAGCCTAAGACTGAGATTGTTGTGGCGAAAGATGACCCTGAAGTCAAAAGGGCTATAGTGTTTTCTAATACGACTCGCGACGCGTTCGACGTTTCAAGATTTGACCACTTCTCATCCTGGACACGCTTGTTGCGGTCAATTAAAGGAGTTACAGTACGAGTCGGCACCCGAAACCGTCCTGCGCTCTCACTGTACGAGTCTGTAAACGCAGAAAATCTTAGAGAGGCAGAGACTGAGATCCTCAAGCTAGTACAGGGTCATTCGTTTGCAGATGAGATGAGATCCCTGTCCAAGAAGGAACCAGTTAAAAGCAATAGCTCGCTTCGCAAACTAGACTGTTTTGTGGACAATGGCATAATCCGCGTTGGTGGTCGATTGCGACTGTCTTCATTGCCAGAATCCAATGTACATCCTGTTGTCCTTCCCAGGTCAGCTCACGTTTCAGAGCTGATTATCAGCCACTACCATAGAAAGGTTCTTCACCAAGGAAGAGGTATCACCCTCAATGAAGTTAGATCCAATGGATATTGGATTCTAGGAGGCTACTCAGCAGTATCAAAGTTCATCTATCATTGCGTTATCTGCAGAAGGTTAAGAGCGTCCCCTCAAACTCAAAAAATGGCAAATTTGCCTTCTGATCGCACACAGTTTAGTTCTCCCTTCCCCTTTTGCGGAGTGGATTACTGTGGCCCTTTCATTGTCAAAGAAAGACGAAAGGAAGTCAAGCGTTGGTGTTGTGTCTTTACCTGTCTCTCCTGCAGAGCTGTGCATCTAGAATTGGTTCATTCACTTACGACAAGCTCCTTCACCAACGCTCTAAGGCGATTCATAGCAGTAAGAGGCCCGATTTCATTGCTGAGATCAGACCGGGCGTCTACCTTCGTCGGTGCCCGACGTGAGCTGAAGGTAGCCTTGGACGAAATAGACGACAAAGATGTTCGTGAGCTTCTGTTGGCTAATGGGTGTGAGTTTGAGTTTCGCATGAACCCCCCTCTAGCCAGCCACATGGGTGGCGTTTGGGAGCGGATGATCCGCAGTGTTAGGAATATTCTAGATACCCTCCTCTATCAGCACGGGTCCCAGCTAGACGACGAGTCGTTGCGGACGTTCATTTGCGAAGTATCCGCAGTTATCAATGGACGTTCGTTGACGCTCGAAAATATTTCTGACCCAGATCATTTAGAACCGTTGACGCCTAACCACATCCTCACTATGAAGTCGAAAGTTGTTGTCGCTCCACCAGGTAATTTTATACGTGACGACGTATACTCTGTAAAACGGTGGAGGCGTGTCCAATACATGGTCGACCAGTTCTGGTCCAGGTGGCGCAAAGAATACATGCACCTTTTGCAAGTGCGTCCCAAATGGCACAAGGCGCGTCGCGATTTGAAAGTTGGCGACATCGTCGTAATTAAGGAAGATCAAATCCATAGAAGTATGTGGAAGCTGTGCAAGGTGGCACGTGTGCATAAATCTCCCGACGGACTTGTACGAAGCGTGAAACTAATGCTAGCTGATGGGCATTTAGACAAAACTGGTAAACGTTTGCGCCCGGTGGTTTTTCTTGATAGGCCTATCCACAAACTTGTTTTGTTGGTAGAAGCAACATATTAGCGTCAGGGGGTTAATTCCCGGCCGTGGGAGCCGCTGTTGTGTTTTATGGCTAGTATCGTTCTTATTATATAATGCGTTATGTGTAGACCTTTTAATTCGCGTTACAAAATTATGTCATAATTTTGGGGAGCCATGTTATGGTGATCAAAGGGTTCCTTTTGAAAGTGTGAAGCCTGTCTTTTTTCTGTGGTTCCCATGCGTTTTCCGCTCCCAATATTGCAACTGATCAGTCAAGCGTGTTCTCTTGTTTAATATAAATTCCTGGACCACGTGTATCTCGGTGCCAGTGTTCAGTGTGTTAAAGGAGGAGCTGTTTTGGGATTTTAAGGCCCGCATAGTCGGTAAATATAGAATTTTGTTTTATATTACCTCGTGTTACTGGTGAAATTATCCCGTGTAATAATTGGAGTTATGTCGTGTAATTATTGAAGTGATTTCATGTACGAGTTTCGGGCCGTAAGTTTACCTTTGTGAGTTTGGTCAGTGAATTGGTGTATTTTTTTGTTATTGCACTGTACTTATAAATTGTTGTTTTTTTACAGACAACCGCGTTTTCAATAAACGGGTGTTTTCCACTTTCGGCCTTTTATTCCGTCACAACATAGTATGTCCCAGGGGGAGTCGGCACATAGTATGTCCTTGCCGGGGGGGGGGGGGGTTGGTCAGTACGTAGTTGCTTATATTCACAACGTGCTCATCCATAATGCACATACACATTCATAATGGACTCTATAGCCTAGGGTTATGCCAGACAGTTTAGCTGTTATAATATCATCATAATATCATCATCATGTTATGATGTCATCATCATCAAGCCATCACGTGACTCATGACGTTATCACGTCATCATGACGTCATCCAAACACGTGCGCGCTCTATAAAAAAAATGCCAAAACGACGGCACAAAACTCAGGATTTATTAGTTATTGATAAACAAGATAAGACAACTCGCATACAAACATTGGCTAATAACCAATCAATTCTTGAAATTTTGAAAAACGAAGATCGTGTGGTTTATCAGACAGTGACCTTTTCTCGCAAGGGCTATAAGGGTGACCTCCTCATGCCTCTTCCCCCCGCCCCCTCCACCATCCATCCAGTGAGACATTGTTATTTTTCAAGTGAAGCTTCGCTTGTATAAACAATTTTCACAATTTTATTGCATTCTAATGGTTTCATGCACAACAGCAAACCAAACAAAGACCTAGGGGTACCATCACAAATGTTGCAAAATTTGATTTAGGGACAATGTGTGAAAATAAAAAAAACCGCCCTGTGATTTCACCGCTTACCAGAGCACTCATCGTTGGTCAAACTCAAACTGGACTTTTCAAAAGGACAGTAGTTCAGTGCTTTGGTGTATCGCAGTCTGCTGTGTCGAAACTGGTCACGAAGTTTCAAAAACCAAACGATGTAAAAGACCGCCCAGGTCCGGGTAGACCAAAGGTTAATAAAGCCAGAAAAAACGCATACCTGGTGAATCAAATTTCACGAAACTATTAGAATTCAATAAAAATGTGAAAGATGTTGCAAAATTGTTGTTTTTCATACAAGCAAAGTTTCACACGAAAAAATAACTTTTGACCAAATTTATTGCCATTCTTTTATATAGTGGACCTGTGCAAAGACAGGTTATTTTGATATTTTCGCAAAATTGGGAAAACGGGAAATCTTTGAAAATACAGCACAATTGACCTACTCAGTGGGTGTTTGTCGTATTGAAATCCTGTGATTGCACGCCTGCGGAGGACTTAGTCAGTTTTACTGACATACTTGTTTTTCCTACGATTTCTTTTCTTTAATGAGGTAGAAACGACAATTTTTGGCAGAATTTAAAGTACGAATGCGTTATGGACCGTACTGTACTTTGTCCTGAATGTTGGCGTTTTTTCAGCCCTGCACTGTGAGACAAACATTGACGAGTGTGACTCGGCTCCGTGCAGCAACGGGGCTACCTGCCAGGACGAGGTTAACGGCTATACGTGCGATTGCGTGCCTGGATACTGGGGTAGGTTGTACATGTGTCCTCGGTATGGTGCACACGTGTCGTCGGTATGGTGTACATGTGTCGTCGGTATGCTGTACACACGTCGTATGCTGTGCATGTATCTTTCGTATGCTGTACATGTGTCCTCGGCATGTTGTACACGTGTCGGCGGTATGTTGTACACGGATCGCCAGTTTACAAAAAATAAAAATTATTAAATCAATTTCTCCCTTGTAGTGGAATTTAAAACATTTTTTGCCAGTTCGAAACCTTTCAAGAAAATAGGAGATACCAGACAAAAATAAAAAGCTAAGAAAAAGCAGCGAAAGAAACACCCGTCTCAATATACTCATTACAAGTCGTTATCTTGCTGCGTGTTGACTAGTTTGAAATCTCCAGCAAACCAAAGCCGCTCTATCCCATGCTTTAATCGTGCACTGCTGGTTTCTGTATTTACTATAGGCGCAGAGTGTGAGTTCCAGCATAACGAATGTGAGTCATCGCCCTGCCGGTCTGGCTCTACATGTGCCGATCACCTCAACTACTACACGTGCGTCTGCCAAGGAGGCTACACCGGTGAATTACACTCGAGAGAGGTTCTTTTTTCGGAGAGTGGGTGTGCGGGAGTGGGAGGGGAGAGCAAGATGGAGTTGCGCAGGGTTTTCGTTTAGCAAAAGAGGGGAATGTTGCAGAAATATTGGCTTTGAAAGCATGACTTTTCATTTTCTAATAAACAAATCGGGCTTGTGATGGGGTGTTAGGGAGTAAACATCGCTCTTCCCCCACCCTCATCGACAAGGTCAATTTGGCCTCACCTGGTAATGACTACAGCTTTATATAGAGGGGTGTGTAGACGCATTGGGTCTATTTGTGTAGAGGTAACGCGCTTTTGAAACAGGCGAGGCCTAGGTTTGGTCATATTAGCCGTATGTGATTTCAGGGGTTGACTGTGAAACAGAAGTGGACGAGTGTGCTTCGAATCCTTGTCAGAATGGCGGGAATTGCATGGACGTTTTGAATGGCTTCACCTGTGACTGCCCGGAACTGACACTGGGAACAACATGCATGACCGATCCGTGTGACTCCGATCCGTGTAGCGGGAGGGGAACGTGTGAGGTATAACGCTGGACTTCAGTCAAAACCTTCAGAAAAAGCCTCTCCGCACCCCGCTCATAAAAACAACGTGTTAAAGGTGCAATCCAGGGATGTACTTAAATTTGCTGTTTATTTTCTGTATTTGTTTCTACGCCTTTTATCTCATGCCGAAAAGAGAGAAAAATTCTCCCTGCCTCCTCTCGCTTCGGATCCATATATTTTCCCTTCAATGACCGGGCAGGCGACGGACAACCCATGATCTTTTGTTTACAGTTGGAACAGGCATGTATACCCCTCCAACAAACGGGGTTTTAGTCTCGGAAGGGGACTATAGGTTTGGGCATAGTCCATACGTCCGTCCCTCCGCTATATAGATGACCTATCACAAGGGTAGGTGCGCGTTCTTAGTCCCCCGCCGCCGGGGATGCGCGGAGTGGGGAATTTTAGTATTCGGGTCCGTCCGTCCGCCCGTCCGTCCGTCTGTCCGTGTGTCCGTCCGTCTGTCTGGCGACGCTTGGAAGTACAAATTTGTGCACGCGATATCTCAGCCGCTATTCAACGCTGGCTTTTTATTTTTGCTACAGTGAAAATATATATATATATATAAGTTGAAAGGGATCTAAAGAACAATACAATACAATACAATCGATTCGACCATAGTTCGTGGCGGGGGACATTCATGAGGTTTACTGATAACTTGTGTTTATTTTGATCTTGACCCAGTTTCATGGTCACAACTGCCATCACCATAGATTTTCAGTTCCATTTGGGGACTCTGCTCTCAAGGATGAACTTGTTGTATTTTGCTCTGGATACGTAAGCGTTATCTTCATCATAGCCTTGACCCAATTTCAAGGTCACACTTGCCACCTTCATTGATTTTCAATTCCAGTTTGAGGTCGTTTTCTCCATGGTGATTTAGACGTGCACTCGAAAACAATTTTTGTTATTTTTCAGGTCAACACAAGTGTCGAGCAACATTTCACAGCAATGTGCACTAACTGCGTGTCTGGATTTTCCGGTGAGTTCGTTGATCATCGTTTACCCGCATGCAAATCTGTTTATCCGCGCCTCTCAAAAAATCTTAAAAGTAGAAATTCTGGAAATTAAAACTGCATACAAATTCTTAATTTTGTCTCCGCGTACTTAAAACTGATAGGATTTAGCTATATAAATAACATGTTTTACACATAATTAATGGCTTTGTGCGGCTACACATAAGTGCTTCTTTATTTTTCAATCCAAAAGAGCTGGAAAGGGCTTATTTTTGTGGCAAAGGCGCTTAGAAATGCTTACTTTTTTACGTAAAAATGATGTTTTTTTCATGCAAAAAAAGGCTTATTTTCCGTTGCAAAAAAGTACATCCTTGTTTTTCTCTGTGTGTGTGTCAGGTACCCTGTGTGACCACGGCCCGTGTCAAGACAACGATAACGCCTGCCAGAATGGTGGTACTTGCATCAATGTCATCAGCGGCTCTGGAGTAAGTAAACGGACTTCCTGATTCCCGCCCCCACACCCACCCCCACCCCCAAATTATAATAATAATAACAGTAACAATGGGCGGATGGACGGATGAATGAATGGATCGATGGATCGATGGATGGATGGGTTGATAGATCGATTGATCGATGGATGGATAGATGGATGGATCGCTCGATCGATCGATGGCTGGATCGATGAATGGATGGATGGGTCGTCAATCAATCGATGGATCGATTGATGGATCGATCGATGGATGGATTGATCGATCGATGGGACTTTATGATGTGTCGTGTTTCTTTTGCTTTAGAGTGACTCGACTGCTGTTGCTGAGTGCACCTGCGCGGACGGATACAGCGGTGACGACTGCAGCGGTAAAGGTAACAAGAGCTTCTTTTTATCCTCCGTGTAGCCAGGGGATATAGGTTTTAGCTTGTCCGTCTGTCCATCTGTTCTTCTGTCTCTCCGTTTTCGTGCGCCCTCGTATCCGGGCTGTATCTTCAAAAGTATTTGTCGCATAGCTTTTTTCTTTAGCACACGGTTAGAACCTATATTGAAGGTGTGGAACGTTGTATAATTTTTGAAATCGGCCAAAAATTGTCAAAAATACGACTTTTAAAAAATAGCTGCTTTCATGAAATTTGTTAGCACCGAGCTTTGTCCAGACGAGTTGTCCAACACTGTTCAATCCAGCCTTCTGAAATTTTATACAGTGAAAAAATATATATTGTAGATATACAAAAAATGGCACTATGTATATATATATATATATATATATATATATATATATATATATATATATATATATATATATATATATATATATATATATATATATATATATATAATGCAAATGTATATATTGCAAATGTGTAACATCGCATTTTTTTTAAATCCACCAAAAATTGACAAAAATACGACATCTTAAATATATATTTTTACTGCAAATGTATATATTGTAGATGTGCAACTTCGCTTTTTTAAATTGTCCAAAATACGACTTGTCGAAAATGTCTATTTCTATGGAGACTTGTTTGCACTTAGGTGGATTTGTCCAGACGAGTTCACCGAAACTATTTAATTCAGCGTTCTAAAATTTAATTGTAGTAAAAATATATATATTTGCAGATATGCATAGTCGTATTATTTTTAAAATCTGCCAAAAATGTCAAAAATACGACTTCTCAAAAATATATGTATTTTATGTAAACCTGTTTGCACGTGGGCAGATTTTGTCTAGAAGCTTTCTCCGATACTATTCGATCCAGCGTTCTGAAATCTTATGCAGTGAAAATATGTGTATTATAGATGTCCAAAGTTGTCTTATTTTGTAAATCGACCAAAAAATTGTCAGACAATGTAGGGCTTTCAACTTCATTGAACTTACTAACATACAATGACATCATATATTACACGGGGGATCCTGCCTTATTGTTTATCACCAATCAATAACTGCGCATAAAGAAGCCAATATTCTTGTAGTTCATTTATAGTTTAGGGAATCCATAATCCGTAACAGCTGCATCATCCTTTTTTGGTACGCTGACTCTAATTTCAGACCTTCCTTTATCGCTCACCTAATCCCGTGTATGAACAGTAAAGCTAAAAACTGAAGCATGCCTAGTGACAAATGAGGCTGCAGACTAATTAAATTATTTAAATTAATTAAACTACCTCTTTATTGCAATGTGAATCCATTTCAAAGTTTTAGATTCCATTGGAAAAAGGAGTGCGCAGTACAGCGACAACGCAAGCGTGTTGGATGCGGTACGCTACCATCTGTATCCCGCGATCGGAGGTTTTGCCGCCCTGATTGCGATCTGCTTGAGTGAGTCCACTGTTATCTTGTCTTGCCTATGTTGTTGTTTGTAGCTAATTATTATCCCCTCGCTTAACTTTGTTGGCGAAGGGGATATAGCATTTGGTTAGTCCGTCCGTCTGTCCATCTGTCCGTCATGCTTTTAGATAATGGTATTGTATGCACAACTCCTCCGAACGGGTAAGCATACACATTTCAAATGCTATACAGATTTACTCCTCATGTATTGCAGTTGTGCACCTCGCATTCAGTTTGTCCGACTTTTTATTTATTAGATAAAATTGATGTCGAAACTTGGCATATTTTTCGACTATAAAGGCTATATGATCTAAGTCTTGTATGCACAACTCCTCCGAATGGGTAAGAATACACATTTGAAATCCTATACAGATTTATTCCTAATGTATTTTTAATTTATTTAGCCAAAATTAAGATCGAAATTTATAATATTTTTCGACTATAAAGGCTATATGATCTAAGTCTTTTAAGTACAACTCCTCCGAACGAGTAAGCACATACATTTAAAATCCTATACAGATTTATTTCCCATGTATTGTAGTTGTGCACCTCGTATTTTTTTTTACGAATTTTCGTTTATTTAGCCAAAATTGAAGCCGATACTTAGCCATTTCATTTGAAAGTCATGCATGCTTACAAACTGAACTTGTAAAAGATGTCACACTGTCTTTATGTTGCATAACTGGCGAAGGGCTAGGGGAGTTGCAGCTTTCCGGTGCTGTTGCTGTATTTAGTTATTTGATTTTATTATTATTATTATTATTATCATTATTATCCCAACGCCAAACTTTGTTGGTGAAGGAGTTAGAGGACTTTGTTAGCACGTTTGTCCGTCCGTCTATCCATCAGTCTGTCTATCAGTCTGTCCGTCTGACCGTCCGTCTGTCACGCCTTTAGGTAGGGGTCTTGTATGCACAACTCCTCCGAACGGGTAAGGACACATTTCAAATCCTATACAGAGTTACTCCTCATGTCTATAGAATTGGTCTCCGAAACTATATACCCTAGGCGTATGCAACCTTGAACAGTGAAAATATGTATATTCAAGTCGGCCAAAAATTGCCTAAATGGCGACTTGTCAAAAATTGTGATCTTTGAGATAACTGAAATGTAAGACTTTGGTGCTTTGGCGCGAGATCTCCGAAACTATTAATCCTAGGCATATGGTTTCTTGCAAGTGAAAATATATATATTGAAGTATTATTTTTCAAATTGGTCAAAAATTGCCAAAGTAACGACTTGTCAAAAATTGTGATTTGATTAGATTGCTGTAGCGTAACACTTGGGTGCTTTTGCACGCGAGTTCGTCGAAAGAGAGACGCAAATATTTTAGTAGCTAATTTGATAATCTACTGAGCTTCTGTCGACGAACACGATACTATTTCACTGTTCTCTCTTCTGTATCAGTTCAAATAATATTTTTTCCTCGTCATTGCTATCAGTTGCTTATTCCTGTATTCCAGTGATTGTTATCGTTTAGTCAATCACAGTGTTCGGTTGGGATCAGCGCTCTCACCGGTGGCTTATTATTATTATTATTATTATCATTATTATTATTATTATTATTATCGGGGTAGGGATTTTATCGGGGTGGGGGTTGAGGGAGCTGGTGATGGGGTAGGGTTGATAAAATTTTTGTGCCCCATTTCATTCAACGCTTGACTTTCTACTCAAACCACAATTTAATTATTAGACTTCGCCTCGATAAGATTACTTACTACCACCCCCTCTCTCTCCTCGCCCACCCACTGCCAAAACACAGTGCTTGGCATAACAACGCATTCTATGTTCCGCCCACAGTCATCATTTTACTGGTGATGCGAAGGCGGAATAAGAAGAAGCAACAAGAGACGGAGGAAGGAGCGCAGAGGGAACAGGAGGAAAGCGAATTCCAGGAGCAGCGCGAGCAGAGGAACGCGACGTGGAAGTTTCAGTCACCAAAGCCGTCAGGGCGCGTGCCACAAGGCGTCAATGGCCCACCCAGGAGGGCGTGCTGGGACACTGGGATGGATAACTTCTTCGATTACTGATCCTGCGCTCCTTACCGCAGAAAAAAAGCACTTCTCCACCTTACTGGGGAACAATGGCTGCTTACCGAACGAATATCTTTTCTATATCTTTAATTAATCTCAGGTTTTTTTGTAAGGTAACATTTCTGCAGGGAAAAAGGTGCGCGCAAACTGGCGAATTTGGTGGTTCTGCTGTAGAGACTACACCGCCAGAGGGAGCAGCCCATCATTAGCATATAGCCCCCCTGGTGATATTCTTTGTCGTAAAAAGAGACTGAAATTAAAGGTTTAAAGATAATCTCTTAATTCGAGTTACGAGAGTGTAATGCATTTGCTTTGTTTTATTTTTATTTATTTGTCTTTTATTTGGCGAAACGTTACCTTCAGTTTGTTTATACTTAAAAATATGCATATTCAGTTTTTGACTAGGAATTAATTTTCATATTTTTATTCCTTTCGTTTTTTTTTAAATCGTGCCTTCTTTCCTGCAGAATCATCTGACTCTGCAAACTGCGCGCGCGCGTGTGGATGTTGCTTGAACCGACTCGAAAACTCTTCGCGGATTCTGTACAATTCTTATGCATCTTTGTGTATTTTTTGTTTTTCTTTTAGAATTTGATATTTTGGGTTTAAAAATATAGAACGTGCGTTGTTACAAAACAGCTGACCTCTTAAAAAGTAATTCCTCTCTTTATGAGTAGTATCTTCGCGGAATCCCCAGTGGGTCTGCGGAGTAAATAGGTGTTATACACAACAGACCTAACCATCGTAGAGGTTGGCTATTGGACAACAACGTAGAACTTGTAACTGTTTAAAAAGCAACTAAAGCTGGGATAAGGCTGATATTACAATGACATTAATAAGTACATATTGATGTTATTATATGGTGTGAAATCGATGGAGAAAAAAAGCCGTACCATCCACGGAAATCCATGTTCCATCATGCTAAAGAGTGTATTGAACGAGTAGCACGGCGAAGAATGACTACTTTATTTGGATTAAATTGACAATGTATTTTAAAAAAACAAAACCATTGTTGTAGCACCTAATACCCATCGATGTCTATTTTAAGTTGTACGCTGCTGTGTTGCGTTGCCATCCGAAGCTTTGCTGTGTTATTTTTTATGGTTCTCTGTCGCATTGTAGCTTCGTATCACTGTGAGATTTGGTATTCATGTGATATATCGCTGTACGATGTGGTATGATTGGTATCGCTGTGTGGATTCGTATTGCTGTGTAGTTTCGTATAATTTTGTAGTGTCGTGGCACTGTGCGGTTTCGTAGCGCTATGTGATGTTGTGTCGTATAATGTCGTATCGTTGTGTGATGCGGTATTTTTAGTCTCCTGCCGCCGCGTAGCGCGAAGCGGGGTCTATAAGATTGGGGCCCGTTCGTCCGTCGACACGCTATGTGATGTTGTGTCGTATAATGTCGTATCGTTGTGTGATGCGGTATTTTTAGTCTCCTGCCGCCGCGTAGCGCGAAGCGTGGTCTATAAGATTGGGGCCCGTTCGTCCGTCGACACTTTTTGTCGGCGCTATATCTCCGTAACCGCTAACCGATTCAATTGTTCTCTTTCTCATGCAAAGACTATACAGTGGAGCTGTGCAACGAGGAGTTATTTTAAGATTTTCCCAAAAATTGAGGAAAAGGGAAAAAATTTGAAAATTCAACACAATTGAACTATTAAGTGGGTGTTTGTCGTATTGAAATCCTGTGATTGCACGCCTGTGGAGGACTTAGTCAGTTTTTACTGACATATTTGTTTGATATTGTACAAGGTCGTACAATGTCACTGTGTTGTGCAATATCCAGTTGTACGAATATCAAATTTCAGCGGGGTGTTGTTTTAATGAAGGACTGTGCACATTCTATAGCGCTTAGTTGTGTAATATCCGGTTGTGTACGTTGTTTTTAAAGCAGTGTTGTGCATTATATCGAACTGTACACTGGTTCACAGCAGCGCCGCCTGGTGTCCTGTACTCACGTGTAGGAATAATCCAACATAAAGGATGACACGGTAAAAATTGTAAGAAACAAAACATTTAAAATTTAGAAAAGGCTTGGTTTTATTTTAGCTGTAGGTCTGCGTTTTTGGTTGAACTGACAGGAATCACTCTCTGGCACAATTATACCTGCTTTGGGCTTCATTATTTTGTCAAAAAATTATCTAAAAACAAACGAAAAAATTTTGTCATTTAGGCGCCGTCACTTTTCTGATCTTGTCCTGTTTCTACAGTGATTTACAGAACTGTGATTTAAAATAAAATTAAGCCAAAAGCAATATTTGTTTAAATTTTTAGGATATAAAAGAGTGTGATTAGAAAGCTGTTGTGATGACGTATTTCATGATTCTGTCTTTGTTATACATTGTTTTTGTTATAGCAGTTTATAATTCTAAATGACAATAAAAGTAATTCATGTTAATATTGTCTAAAATTGCGAGTTGAGAAGGAGAGGAAGAAGTGAAAGAGAAAAGATGCAAGAGAAAAGAAATATCGTTTATCTGGCCAGCAGACTTTCGTCTGTCAGGTCTAGCACAGGCAATCTGGCGTCGTCTGTATGTGTGTGTATGTGTCCGTCAATCATATGAGCGTGTCAGTCGTCCGTAAATGTGTACGTTCCTTTTCTATCATACTCCTCTAAAGGTCCAGGTGAAATCGCTGCAAACTTTTATTGGGATACTCCCAGGGTGTGTCATCTTTAAGTTGTTTTTGGTGATACGATAAAACTATCGACCTGGAGAACTTGTACGGGGTGGGGGAGGGGAGATTAGAGAGGTTGTTGGCACTGAAAAGGGCGTGAGAGATTCCCCGCGTGCGATTTAAAACAGAGAATTGTTAAAAAAGATAATTCTCAACCAGCAGTATCATTTGTCAGCAAGGTTGCCACAGTCGGAAAATCTCAGTTAGAAAAGGTCGGGGAAGTATATGAAGAAATGTAGAAATTCACGGAAACTGTCTGGAATTTCGAAATTATTACAGATTATTTCTTACGGACGTGTTTTTTCTTGTAACACGGTTTTTGTACCAGTGTTCGCGATGATGAGAGTGTCAAATATGGAACCTTGGCGGTTTGCAAAAGCACACATAGTAGACATCTACGTATATTCTGTAGCGTTACTCATATTACTAAATATATTTATCAAGTCTGCCATTATGTAGCTAGTGGTCAGTTATTTTGGGGATTTTTAATAGTATTCAAACTCTGATGTTTTTCATAATAGTTGTATATCGAAATTGCAATGCATACATCAGTTATCGTAACAGGATTCCGAACTCCAGCCCCAAGTCCTATTCAAACACGAGAGTCTGTCTAAATGGCCCGCAGTTCCAATTAAAATGAGTTCCGACCTTTACCTGTGTCCTTTTCCCCATAAGAATCACCTGGATGTAGCTCTTGCTATTCAGATGCATAAAATAATGAATTGCTGTTCAGTATTAGAAGCCTGAATTAAGGTCACAAGTCCGCGTAAAATATTCCTAACTGCCATGGTTTGTGTTTGTCTTACGGTATTAGTATATGTCGCATAGTGTGTGTCCGAAAAAAATGACACGATTGAGCGAACTGATACTGGTCTGAGATTAAGGCTGTTCCGAAGTTAAGACTGATCTGAGCTTAAGACTGGTGTGAGGTTAAGACTGATCTGAGGTTAAGACTGGTCTGAGGTTAAGACTGGTTGGGGTTGAGACCCGTCTGAGGTTTAGTCTCAGGTTAAGACTGGCCTGAGATTAAGACTGGTCTGAGGTTAAGACTGGTTTGAGATTAAGACTGGTCCGACGTTAAGACTCGTCTGAGGTGAAGACTTGGCTGATGTTAAGAGTAGTCTGAGGTTAAGACTGGCCTGAGGTTTAGATTGGTCTGAGGTTAAGACTGCTCCGAGGTTAAGACTGGTCTGACATTAAGACTACTCTGAGTTTTGCAGCATTTCAGGGCAAGGGTATACAGAAAGAGCGCATAAAAAGTTGGGGTTAAAAATGTCTTTTGAAAATTATATGGCCAAAAAGTTTCAGAACTTTTGTATATGGACTTAAAAATTTATAAAATTGTAGGCACCATATCTGAGTAAACGTTCAAGAGACTGGATTTTTATTTGCATGTAGGTAGACCGTATGCGTCGGTTATTTTTCGATTTTCTCAAAAATTTTGAGAATGCCAAAAATTTGAAAGTTGTTCTCTTAAATGAACTCATCCATTGACGAATTTGTATCCACGATATTTCGATAACCATATAGCTATTTGATTCTTTTTAGACCCCAATCGAGCGAGATCGGGGATCTATAGGATTGCCCTCTTTTCATCCGTCCGTCTGTCCGTCTGTCCGTCCGTGTGTCACACTTTGGATGCTGTTTTGTTTCTATTCACGTTCTCCGAAGCTATTTATCCTAGGCATATGGAACCTTACACAGTAAATATATATGTATATTGAAGTTGTGCAACGTCGTGTTATTTTTTAATTCGGCCAAAAATTGCCAAAATGGCGACGTGTCAAAAACTGTGATCTTTTGAGATACCTGCAATGTAAGACTTGGGTGCTTTCCACGCGAGATCTCCGAAACTATTATCCTAGGCATATGCTGCCTTGTACAGTGACAATATATATATTGAAGTATTATTTTTCAAATTGGCCAAAAATTGCCAAAGTAACGACTTGTCAAAAATTGTGATTTGTTTAGATTATCAGTTCAAGTACTGTTTTATCTTTCAATCATTGCTATCGGTTGCTGATTCGTATATTCCAGTGATTGTTACCGTTTAGTTAATCACCGTGTTCGGTTCGGGTGTGCGCCCTCGACGATGGCTTGTTATTTCGTGAGATGTGGAAAATAACAAAAGCTGTTAGATATTAGCTAAGAAAATAGAGTCCCCTAGATTCTACAGTTCTCTGATGCCCAGTTTGATCTGAACAACAAGATGACTCCTGTCATTGCTTTAGTGCGAAATGAGACAGTTCGCATGTTATGTGTGGTTCACTTCACTTGATTGATTATTACAAAAACGGTAGTACAGTATTCACACTCTTGCAGTTTTCAATCCCGTGTTGTTTTTCTGGTTTTTCTAATCCTTTACAAATAGTGTGACTGGTAACAACTTGAAAAAAGGTGCCTGGTAGCCAGCGCCAATGCAGACGTCACGCAAGTGACGTAACTGTGACGTAGCCATGCGCGCTGTTGCAGTCGTTGCAGTCGCATAAGCAGAACTCGTAGTTGTCGTACTCCGTTCTTGCGAAGGAAAAGGAAAACATCAGTAAGAACATAGCCCTGGACATGGTGCTACCTTTGGAACAATTTAAAAGAGATGCGAATTCCAGGTGGCCTTGTTTGAGGGGTGATAGACGAAAGTTATTTAAACTAGTCACAGATTTAGTCACTTGTGAGCAATTCTTAATGTGGTAATAAAAAATGAAGATAATCAAGATTTGTGCACATTTACTTGGTTTTAACCCACTGGTTGCGGTCAGAAGTCGTCGAGAAAGTACCTACGTGCGGATCAAGTTTGAAAAACGTGGTAATAGCGTCCGCACAAGGGAATTGTTCCAGTACCTGCCTGCCTACCTGTCTTAGTGAGGTAAGGTATAACTTCCGGTGTTCTTGACCACCAGGTCAGGTTCGGAACCCAAACCTGAAGTTGGCCATTATCTCGAGAAGGTAAGAGGTAGAGCAATTTTGACCTCATTCTCCACCTGTATCCCCTATGCGGCGACACGTAAGGTATAACTTCCGATGTCCTTGACCTCCTGGTCACTTTCAAGCCCCAAACCTGAAGTTGGCTTTTATCTCGAGAACGTTAAGAGCTAGAGCAATTTTGACCTCATTTTCGACTACCACAATCTATACGACGTTACGTCAGATATAATTTTTGGTGTTCTTGTCCTCCAGGTCACTTACAGAAATTTTGACCTCATTTTCAACCTCCACATCCTATACGACGATGCGTAAGGTATAACTTTTGGTGTCCTTCACCTCCAGGTCAGTTTCGAGCCAAAAACCGGAAGATGGCCTGTATCTAAAAAAGCGGCAAGAGATACAGCGATTCTGATCTCATTTTCGACCTCCAGTCCCTATACGACGTTACCTGAGGTATAACTGTTGGTGTCCTTGACCTACAGATTAATTTCAGAAATTTTTGTTCCTCATTTCCGACCTCCACATCCTACACTACGATACGTAAGGTATAACTTCTGGTGTCGTTGACCTCCAGGTCACATTCGAGCCCAAACCGGTAGTTGGCCTTTATCTCGAAAACGGAAAGAGATAAAGCAATTTTGTCCTCATTTTCGCCATCCCCCCTTACACATTTTCCAGGTCACTTTCCAGCTCCAAACCGCAAGTTGGCCTTTATCTTGAGAACGGTAAGAGATAGAGCACTTTTGACCTCATTTTCGATGTCCACCCCCTATAGGACGGGCGTTAGGTGAGGCATTAGTGCCGGTGTCCTTAACCACAATATCAATATAAGAAAGTTTGACCTCATTTTCGACCTTCACATCCTACACGCCGATACGTAAGGTATAATTTCCGGTGTTCTTGACCTCATGGTCACTTTCGAGCCCCAAACCGTAAGTTGGCTTTTAACTCGAAAACAGTAAGAGTAATTTTGACCTCATTTCCGACCTCCACCCCCCATACGACGTTACGTAAGGTACAACTGCCGCTGTCTCTGACCTCTAGATCACTTTCAGAAAATTTGGCCTCATTTTCGATCTCCATTCCCTATAAGACGTTAGGTGAGGTATAAGGGCCCATGCCCTTGACCACCATATAAATTTAAGAAATTTTGACCTCATTTTCGACCTCCACATCCTATTCGATGATAAGTATGGTATAACTTCCGGTGTCTTTGACCTCAAGGTCACTTTCGAGCCCCAAACCGGAAGTTGGCCTTTATCTCGACATCAAGGTTACTTTCGACCCAGAAACTTGAAGCTCGCCTTTATCTCAAAAATGCTAAGAGTAAAAGCAATTTTGAGCTCACTTTCGACCTCCACATTACATACGACGATACGTAGGGCATAAATTACGGTGTCCTTGACTTCGAGATAAGCTATGAGCTCGAAACCAGAAGTTGGCTCTATCTCGAGAACGGTTTGAGATAGAGATATTTTGACCTCAGTGTCGACCTCCAGCCCCTATACGACGATACCTAAGGTATAACTTCTGATGTCCTTGACCTTCAGGTCACTTTCGAGCCCCAAACCGGAAGTTGGTTTTTATCTCGAGAACGGTAAGAAATAGAACAATTTTGACCTCGTTTTCGACTTCCACCCCCTAAACGACGTTACGTAAATTACAACTGCAGGTGTTCTTGACCTTCAGATCACTTTCAGGAAGTTTGACCTCATTTTCGCCTACCACTCCCTAAACGACGTCAGATAAGGTATAACTTCTGATGTCCTTGACCTTCAGGTCACTTTCGAGACCCAAACCGGAAGTTGGCCTTTATCTCAAAAACGGTAGTAGATCGAGCGATTTTGACCTCATTTTCGACTTCCACCCTCTATGCGACGTTACGTTAGGTACAACTGCCGGTGATCTTGACCTCCGGATCACTTTCATAAAGTTTTGACTTCATTTTCGATCTCCACCCCCTATAGGACGTTACTTGAGGTGTTAGTGCCGGTGTCCTTGACCACCTTATCAATTTCAGAAATTTTCACCTCATTTTCGACTTCCACATCCTACAAAACAATAAGTAAGGTATAACTTACATTGTCCTTGACATCAAGGTCACTTTCAAGCCTAAACCGGAAATTCGCCTTTATCTCTAAAACGCTAAGAGTTAGAGCAATTTTGAACTCATTTTCGATCTCCACCCCCTATAGGACGTTAGGTGAGGTATTAGTGCCGGTGTCCTTGACCACCATATCAATTTAGGAAACTTTGACCTCATTTTCGAGCTCCACATCCTACACGGCGATACGTAAGGTATAATTTCCGGTATCCTTGACCTCAAGGTCACTTTCGAGCCCCAAACTGGAAGTTGGCTTGTATCTCGAAAACAGCAAGGGATGGAGCAATTTTAACCTCAATTTCGATGTCCACCCCTGTAAGACGTTACGTAAGATATAACTTCCGGTGTCCTTTTTCTCCAGGTCACTTTCGAGCCCCAATCCATAAGTTGGCCTTTATTTCGAAATCGGCAAGAGATGGAGCAATTTTTACCTCTTTTTCGACCTCCACTCTAGTGGTGTGCCTTATATTCGAATATTCGAATATTCGATTCGTTTTGACAGGGTTTGAACCCTAAAATAGGGTTCGAATATTCGAAAACTTCGAAAGTACTTAGTTTTCTTTACTATTTGACTAGACCAGTGATGCCAATTCATTTTGAAGCTATGCAAAACTTATATCAAATAAAATGACAATTTTTAATCAACAAACGAATCATATATGTACACATTATACCACGCATGCATGCATACGGTAATGCATGCTTGGAATCGAGTTTTATCTACAAAGAACTATTTCATAGGAAAATAAAAATATCCAAGGGGATCCCTTGAGATCTGCAAGGACAGCATACAGTAAGGCATTTAAAACCCTATGTTCGCGGGACGTACGACGCGTTTCCTTGTGAGCTAGAACTTGTTATTGCCACGATCGACACACGCTATAAATGAGAAAGAGACACGAAGACTCGCGATGTATTACGTGATCTTTCTAAGCCAATCAAATTGCTCTTTAGCTCATTAATTATGCATTCGTAGATTCCACAAGTGGCAGCCATTTTGTAAAAAAAAAACAAGCAAAAAGATGCATGAAAATTTGGATTTGTTGAATATTTCAACCAAGCTATCTCGCTAAAAGGTAAAGTTTTTATATATTTTATAGATAATGGTATGTAGCATCAAATAGCGTAATGTTTCTAATTTGTCAGCTTCAGTTTCTCGTAATTTTTTTCGCAAGTTTGACGGTTAAAAATTGTAAAGGTTTATTTCAAGTCAAATTTAAGAGCTTATTAAAGATCTTCGCTTAATAGCTACCCGTTCTTCAACTCACTACTTGGCCAGTTTTCTTTGAATTTTTAATCCAAGATAACTGGACCCATAAATTTGCTCTCCATCGACAATACCCTCACATCGATGCCCTCGAAAAAGTATCCAAACTCTTAAAAAGACAGATTAAGTAACTTTTGATGGCTAGCCGTCCCTCCTGTCTGACCCCCCTCCCCCTCCTCCGCCGAACTCTCCTTCCCGCTAGTCATCTGAACTAACTCGATCAGTATTATATTTTTGCTTTGCTGTCATGACCATATTTTAACAGGGTCGAAGGGGGGTGGCTCTAGATGAAAAAATCAGTACGTTTGCAAGAGTTGCTACATTTTTGGATATATAATCGTTTTTTATATTTTATATATTTTATATATAATGTAATTTATATTATAGTCCAGGCTCTCGAACGGACAAAGGATGCTTGGGGATTAATCATACCTGTTGCTGTGACAAATAACGCCAAGAATGAGGTAAAAGCTTTCCGACTCCTTGAATGGACACGGCTCAGCTGTATGGGACAAAACCTGAATTTAGTTGTTCGACATGGCCTCCAGGAAGTGCTACGGCTGGTTAATAAAGGCCGGAATTTAGTAACATTTTTTCATCACAGCTCACACGCATAGGAGCTCTTGCAACAGAAGCAGAAGCTTCTTTTACCCAACTGACGTCGAAACAAGAGGGAATAGCACAGTTTACATACTTGCGCGCATAACTGAGCAAACACTGGCATTGCATGCAGTGACTACTGACTCGAATTTCAAGCAAGGTGCTACTGTAAGGGCAAAACTCTATACGTACGCTGAGCAAATAGTTGTTGACGCAATTTTGAATCTTTCAAGTTTGCCACTGAGAAGTTGTCAGCGGACAAGTCCCCAACCATTTCAATGGTACTTCCTGTGATGATGAAACTTGAAAATCTACTGGGTCAGGACGATGATGACCCTCCAACTATCCCGAAACCGAAACGCTAAATGTTATCGAATCTCGATAACCAAAAGAACAACTTTGCAATTTACGCGTTATCTTGAGTTTACCCCCAGAACAAAACGCCTTTTATTCTTAACTGCAGAAGAAAGGGATAAGGCTACCAATGCATTGAAAGAGCAATGTGACATTACATACGAAGCTGGACAGAACAGAGCTCGAACTCCAAAACCTCAAGTAGAAACAAATGCGCCACCTTTGCCATGCCTCCCGGATGAGGCAGCCCAGGATGCTGAGCTAGCTGCTCCAGAACCGAAAGCACGTAAAACTGACAGGTTTGATGACACCATTCAATGCTCTGACCAGACGCCTACTAAAAGTGAAATAATTAAAATAGCACGATGCTTGTCTGGAGCACAGATAGACACTAATTTATTTCCTCTGAGTGGCGTGAAAATCATACAAAATACCCATTGATATGGACTGTTGCGAAGAAAATACTAGCCATGCCTGCAACATCAGTGCCTGCTAAAAGAATATTTAACCTGGCAGGAAGCATTGTTACAAAAAAGAGATCACAACTGAAACCCGAGAATGTGAATTTACTCATGTTCTTGACCAAGAATACATAGAAAGCGTATACAAATACGTATCTTGGTCTCGCGCAACAGCCTTCCTGGTGCAAACGAAATATTCATTAACAATGAAGGTTTTGCAAATCCTAGTTAAAAGCATTGTTACTTAAAAAGTTTAAAAGTTCGCAGGATTATATTCGGAGTTTTGTTTAAACTCAGCACAAATTATAGTAGAGATATAATGTGCTATATCGTGAAGTCAAAGACAAGCATAAAATTATCTGACGCATTAAAAGCAAGAAAATTTTCATTTTAGCATAGTTTATCAAAATAATTTTATGTTTCTGAATAACTCTGTAGATTCCGGATATGTAACATTCAGAATTACTTGCAATTGAATTTTTGTTAATCGTTTGAAATGTAGGTGTTGATTGACACAACAAAATTGTCATTTTTTCTACATTTGAACGAAAACAGACATTGAATGTGCCATTGTGAAAGTAAAAAAAGCAAATAAACAGATAGTTTTACAATTACATATATGTAAATTTTTTGTTTTAGTTTTCACATAATATTCAAGTATAATGCTTGTACGTTTGGTAAATTACAGAATAAAAATAGTTAAGAATTGTTGAAATTGCAAGGAAATTTATCAAATGTATGACTTTTAGAATAAATAAAAGATGTTTCACAATAAAACAATATCCGTAAATATTTTTCGTAGAAGAAAACAGCAATTTGCAAAAACATGCAAATATTGGAATAATATTCGAATAATATTCGAAAAAGTTTTCGAATATTCGAACCCTGTTTTAGGGTTCGAATCACACCACTACTCCACTCCCTATACGATGTTACGTGAGGTGTATATGCGGTTGTCCTTGGGCTACGGATCAATTTCAGAAATTTTGACCTCATTTTCGACCTCCACATCCTGCTCGCGATACGTAAGGTATAACTTCTTGTGACCTTGACTTCCAGGTCACTTTCTACCCAAACTGGAAGTTGGCCTTTATCTCGAAAGCGGTAAGAGATAAAGCAATTTATAAATCATTTTCGACCTCCACCCCCTACACGACGATACGTAAGGTATAGCTTTCTGTGTTCTTGACCTCCAGGTCAATTTTGAGTTCCAAACCGGAAGTTGGCCTTTATCTCGAAAACAATGAGAAACAAAGCAATTTGTCCTCCAGGTCACTTTCCAGCCCCAAGCCGGAAGCTTTATCTCAAAAACAGTAAAAAATAGAGCAATTTTGACCTCATTTTCGACCTCCACTTCCCATCCAACGATATGTAAAGTATAACTTCTCGTGTCCTTGACGTCAAGGTAACTCTGTGTTTTCGCAGAAAGAAATTTGACAGTTTAACTCCGAGTTTCCAAAGTTGAACCCCCCCCCCCTTGCCCGAAACCGGTATACGCCACTGGGAGACAAACATTTACATAAAATATAACGAATCGAAAATTAAGCTTTGGAAGCGAAAACTTGAATTATTTACATCAATAATAACAACACAATTTTTGATCTCAAGAATTGCTTTTTTGTACAGTAAAAATTTAAAGAAAGATTCTGTATAGAAGGACCAGTCATTATTCATTTTCGACTGCCAACCACTCGACGACGTTACGTAACGTAAAACTGTCGGTGTCGACCTCCAGATCACTTTCAGAAATTTTGACCTCATCTTCAACCTCCACATCCTATACGACGATACGTAAGGTATAACTTCCGGTGTCCTTGACCTCCAGGTCAATTTCGAGCCCCAAACCGGAAGTTGGTTTTTATTTCGAAAGCGGTAAGAGACATTTTGATCTCATTTATGACCTCCACTCCCTAAACGACGTTACGTGAGGTGTAACTGCCGGTGTCCTTGACCTCCCGATCAATTTCAGAAATTTTAACCTCATTTTCGACCTCCACACCCTGCACGGCGATGCGTAAGGTATAACTTCCGGTGTCCTTGACCTCCAAGTCACTTTCGAGCCCGAAACCGGAAGTTGGCCTTTATCTCGAAAACGGTAAAAAATAGAGCAATTTTGACCTCATTTCCGACCTCCACATCCCATACGACGATACGTAAAGTACAACTTCTGGTGTCCTTGACTAGGTGTTTTCGAAGAAAGAAATATGATTGCTTAACTCCGAGTTTCCCAAGCTGACCCCCCCCCCCCTTGCCGGAAACCTGTATACGCCACTGGGAGACAAACATTTACATAAAATATAACGAATCGCCAATTAAATTTTGGAAAGGAAAACTTGAATTATTTAGACCAAAAATAACAACACAATTTTTGATCTCAAGAATTGCTTTTTTTCATAAAGTAAAAATTTAAAGAAAGATTCTATATACCAGGACCAGTCATTATTTATTAACAGACGTGTATTTCTAATTTTTATAAATAGAATGATGTTTTGATATCAAAACTCAATTTTTGAGATCAAAAAATCATTTGCAGATTTCAAAATACAAATTAAAAAAGTATCATTCTGAAATATTGATATCTGAAATAAATTCTTGATATCAATGCAAAGAAAATGAATTATTGAGCTCAAAATTGATATTTCATTTTTGCTGTCAAGAATTGAATTTTTGATCCTAAAAATTCAATTTTAGACATCATTAGGTCATTTTTGATATCAATATATTTCTTGACAATTATTCATAGCAAAAAAAAATTAAAGATTAAGAATACATTTAGATATATCAAAAACACAATTACAGATAGCAAAAAATATTCTTGATATCAAAATATGGATTTTTGTTATATAAAAAAATCTTGATAACAAAAAATCAATTTTTGAGATCAAAGATTACTTCTTGATATTCATAAATCAACTTTTTGAGATCAAAAATTAATTTTTGTTATCAATAATTGTCTAATAAATGGCATTCCATAGTATATTGAAGGTGTACAACGTCGTCTTATTTTCAAATCGACCAGAAATTGTTAGGCAATATGGGGTTTCCAATTTCAATGAATTTACTAACAATGACATTATGTGCTACACGGAGATCCTCTCTCACTGAAGATCTAGTTTCAATGATTGTATTTAAATGGTTTAAATGTGTATGATTGTTGCCTGGATAGGTCACTGATCTGTGTGACTGATGCCTGGGCCAGTAAGTGAAATGTATGACTGATGACTGGGCCAGTAAATGAAGTGTGTGAATGGTATCTGGATCGGTAACTGTTGTGTGTGGTTGATGCCTGGGTCAACAATGATGTCTGCGATTGATGTCCGGGACAGTAACCAGGAACGAAGCCACTGTGGTCGATATGGTGGTTGGTGTGGTTGTTGATGTGGTGGTTCCTTTGGTGGTTGCTATGGTGGTCGCTATGGTGGTTTGCTATGGTGGTGGCAATTGTGATCGCTACGGAAGAAAACAGATTACTTTATCTTTAACTGCATTTGTAATGATTCGAATAGGTTTTTATAGAGTTGACTGTGCCGTTCTGTTAGGTGTTATTTGTGGAGTTGCCTGTGTAATGTTTCAGGGGTAGGTGTGCAGTTACCTGTGTGATGGGTCAGAGGTAGGCGTGGAGTTGCCTGTGTAATGTTTCATGTGGTTTTGCATTTATTTTACGTGGACGTCAATTCAATAAAACGTAAATGGTAAAAAAGAAAAAAAGAAGCAAGAAAATGAGAACTTCTTTTTGGTCACCTTATTTATATCTGAATTAAGCATTAAGTACTTTAAACGTGTAATAACTTGAGATTAAAGGATTTGAAAATTGTCTTGAAAACTCATGATTTATCTTGGCATCTACTTTTTTCGCACGTTCAGATAGCTCATTAAAAGTCGCCAACCTCCTCTCGACCAAACCCTCGAATTTTTAAAATGTAGTACATGAGCAAAGACAGGGTTTGCCAATAATAACAAAAGTCACTTGCAAAGAGCTTAAATCCTCAGAAATAATAACAGGTAATCTAGTTAGTTCCGAAGTATTTATCTGTGTAGGGCAGTAATAAAAATAATGCGCTTTTGAACCAAACATACTGTATATCCGTGAAAGCCTTTGACCTTTAAAGGTATTATCCTTTGTATTCAATTTTACTAATAACTGATAAGCCATTCCCCTGTCGCAGAAGATCTTGGATAATTTTTGGATTTAGGTCGATCCGTATTGCACCTAACGTTATCCAACTGCCTTAATCTTAGTTGAAATTCGAAATAATTTATTTGCTGATTTTCATATCTTGATACGTACGAGAGCTGTGAGAAAGTATGCTTGTTAAAATATATAATGAACTTACCGTAGAAAAGTGAATATGTTTAGGTTCTTCGGTGTTGTGATAACCTTACTGTGCTTGCCAGGAACGAACGGTAAGTATACGGTTGTTTCAACGTTGTTTTCAACCCTGTTGTTATAATAATTTAAAAGCATTTGTTGATTTCAAAAAGTAGACAAAAAAATAAAACAATAAGTCAACAATTTTTTAAAAGTCAGTTCTAATATAATTTTAGCCGATTAAGCTTGTTTGTTTTTTCCGCGGGTTAGATCAGTATGTCTTATGTTTTTAATTACGAAAAAAATGGTCACAAAACTGTGGTTCCGTCTATACATACGTATGTTCATCCATACATCATCCATACCTAGGAGGACGGAAGAAAACGTGTTTTTGTAATTTGCTTAAGTGTAATTTTCCTTGATTCAAACATTTTTGGACCTGGAACAATAAACGTCTGAGGCAGTACAGTAAACCACGCATTAGTGAACACCTCTGTAATGAACATTTTACCCGGTTATGAATAGTTGTTATAACACAGCTGACCTCTGATGAGATTTATCTCTGATGTACACAGCGCGGAGGGATATTTCAAAAAGCGGTTCCGCTCTTTTATCAGTATTATTTTTCGCGGAATCTCCAGTGGGTCTGCGGAGTAAAAAAGGTATTATACGGAACAGATCGAATCGTCGTAGAGATTGGTTGTTGAACTAATTAACCCAGCCGACTTTGTCGGACTGGGTTAGTCGTATCACTATAGGGGGTTTGAATGTGTGTGCGTATGTTGAACTTTTTCTTTAAAATGCTACTCCTCCTACAACTTTGCTCCAATCGTTTTGATATTGCGCAGGAATGTTTCCTGGATGGTCCCCCACCTGGCTATTACTTTTTTAGTGCCACTTTTTGTGCCCGTTTTGACCCATTTTTAAAATGCTTCTCCTCCTACAGTTTTACACCGATCGTTTAGATGCTACGCAGGAATGTTCCCCAGGGGTTTACCTACCAGGCTGTTATTTTTTGCGGTTCGCCAAAAACTGCCAAAATGGCGGAACTGTGAAGTTTGGTAAAAACTGGAATAAATGGTAGTAAATAACTTAATTGTCAAACCATTCATTTCTCTCAGTTTTTTTTCCAAATAGTTATAAGATTTTAATCGAAAGTTTCTTACGTGCTTCTCCACCTGGACTTTGCAAATGACAAAAACATGCTGAAATGGTGGCATTTTAACAATGTTGCAAAATTGTGTAAATATTGGTAAATACGAGAAGCGTCAAAACCCAATCTCTCCAACATAACTTTTCGGGTAGCTTCCAAATTCGAATTAAATGGATTTTAAATACTCCATTTTTTGGCCTAACAGTATTCGTTTCAGAATTTTTCTCTCTTTCCTTGTTTTGTAACTCGGCTGAGTCATGTCCTTGGACATGCTTGTTTTAAATAATAGTTTCTCTCTTTCATGAGTACGATTTTCGAGGAATCCCCAGCTGATCTGCACCGAAGAGGTTGGCTATTGAACAACAACGAGTTATGAATGTGTTCGTCCAAAAGAGGTTCTAACAGTATTAAATCTCAAACTGTTACTTGTACTTCTTTGTTTGTAGGAGCACTGGTGAACGTTGCCTACTTGAAGAAAACCGACCAGTCGAGCCTGTATAACTTGGGCTACTCGCACAGGGCTGTGGATGGATGCTATTCTGGCGAGTATTTCGCAGCCAATTGCGGTTGCACGGAGACCGATTGGGAGGCTAACCCCTGGTGGAGTGTTAATCTGGGGCTCATGGCTACGGTCCACAAAGTACAGCTGACCAACCGCGCAGATTGCTGTGGTCAGTATGAAAGCTTTTGCCTCTCTTTGCACTTCACTTGTAGGTAACTACAACACTGACCTGCAAAATATCAATGAGTAAATTTTTGAGCTAAATCAAAAATGGCCATGCTGTGTGTTCAGGCTTTATCAAGATAAGAACTGCAAAAAAACAGAGAGAGAGAGAGAGAGAGAGTGGAGAGAGAGTGAGACAGGGTGACAGAGAGCGAGAGAGAGAGAGAGAGAGAGAGAGGAGAGAGAGAGAGAGGGGGGAGAGAGAGAGAGAGTGAGAGAGAGAGAGAGAGAGAGAGAGAGAGAGGGGGGAAGAGAGAGAGAGAGAGAGAGAGAGAGAGAGAGAGAGAGAGAGCGAGAGAGACATAGCCTACCAACTTTAAGGTATTTTTTGTCGATTCACAAAAGGAAGGTGCATTTTTTCTTCACTTGGTTTAGTTTCATTGCAGTTTTGCTGCTCAGTGATATATTACTGTTTCTTTATAAATAAATGAAACAAACTTTTAATAAAATATGTGAAATCATTAATTTTAAAACAACGGCAATAGTTTGTTCCAATCTAGTTAAATTTTTCTACAAAAAATTTTCCGTCTACCCATCTGACTAGGGTTCACCTCTGGGTACCTGTTCTTTCAACTTATATTAAAGCTGCGCTTAGAGTGGTTATTCTAGACAGTGAAAAAAAAAACAACAACAACAAAAACTTCAAAATATCCCGTCTTCTCCACTTTTTGAGTACGAATTTGCACAGCCTATATCTTAATAAAATATTTTGAAATCTTGAGGAGGGAAAGATTTGCTAGATATGATTTTTGGGAGAGGAAAACAGTTCCTAGATGTCAATTTGAGAAGGAGAAAGATTTCCCAAATATCATTTTTGGGAGGGGAAAGATTTCCTAGATGTCATTTTTGGGCGGGGAAAACTTTCCAGGGATCATTTTGGGAGGGAGAAAAATTTCAAAGAATTTTGGGAGGGGAAAGATTTCCTAGGAGTCATTTTTGGGAAGGGGAAGGAATTTCCCAACGGTCATTTTTGGCAGGGGGGAAGATTTCGCAAAGGGACTTTTCTTGGAGGCAGGGCAAACTTCGTCGAAGAGCTAATTTCTTTAATTTATTTATATAATACAGTTTTATTTGAACAAAGGTGATCGACTGGCGGACTTTGATTTATGGGTGATGTCAGACAACATGAATCCAAGCTTGTCACAGGACAAAACGAAATGCGCACACAAAACTGGACAAGTGGCTCAGGGCCAAAGCGAAATGATTTATTGTGATAGAATTGCAACAGGGGTGTAAGTAACGCTTTTTGTCCTTGGCAATGATTTTTAAAAGCCCTGGATGAACAGATCTAACCATTTGTTAAAATGTAATTGAAGGATCAGTCTAAGGTTAAAATTGCGTACGCCACTGTAAACAGATAAGAAATACCACATTTCTGCATTTCTTGGTGTCAAATTTCTTTGATATTAATTGTAAATGTAGGGTCTTTTTTCTAGATATATGACCCTAGAGATACCCGGAAGCAGAAAACGCATCACGCTGTGCGAGGTCGAGGTTTGGGCAGAAGGTGGTTTTTATCAATAATAATAATAATAATAATAATAATAATAATAATAATAATAATAATAATAATAATAATAATAATAATAATAATAATAATAATAATAATAACAATAATAATAATAATAATAATAATAATAATTTTCAGTGCATGAGTCATTTCTTGGACAAACGAAGGTCATTGCAACTTTTAAAAAAGTGTGCGCAATTTGGATCGGTCTATGGTCAACTCGGCACCTGACCAACTCGGCACTTTTTGGTTAACTCGGCACCCACCAACTCGGCACCCGCCTTGCCAACTCGGCACCTGGGTATACCAACTCGGCCCCCATTATAACAGACTTGTTTTTCAAACCCTAACACTATCTTTTTGCAGCAAAATGCAGTTTTTCTCGTGAGTGACGTGCCAAAGGCAAGTATTTAATCTCTTTCATCATAGTAACACAGACCACTTGAAAAGCCTGTGATTTTCTGTGTTGTTTTTTATTTCAATTGAATACATATCAGAGATCGGTCTTTTATCCATTTAAACGGTTCAGAATCTGGAGATTCCCTGTTTTGTTTTGTATTGAAGTCCCATAGTTTCCCTGATAAATTGCAATTCATGTTTGGCGATATAATTGCAACTGGAATAATATTTGACAAGCAAGGTGATTGTTTTTCACTTGACTGAGTAATTTACAGAGTAAACTTTGACAAGCAATTGTGATTGGTTCGGTTGCATGGCTCGAGGGTATTAAAAGGGATGTTTTGTGAAAGAAAGATTCATCACAACTCCATGCGGATAACTACGATTTATGAAATAAGCCTAGGATAACTGCAATTTGAAAAATAGACTTAGGACAATTGCATTCAACTTGTTTTTCTGTGCACTGCGATGCCACTGGATAAATGTCTTTACGGCAAAGAGGTTCTTAGACCTCGTCAGCAGATCGTAAATTGTACTGACTGTTCTAAATTGCAACATAGGACATACTTCACGGTAAATTCAAGACGGACTATCACGCTAGGAAAAGGGATTGCCTACATGCATTTTATAATTTTACAGTGAAAATTAGAATCAAACAGTGAGAATGGTAATATTATGCAGTTGCAATTTATTGGTATTTCTATTATTGGAATTGTTCTCAATAAATAAACTGGCGTGCAATTATAACAAGCAACAAAAAACTGAAAATAAGAACTAGAGCCCCAGTAAGGGAGGATCCCCGTGAAGCAGTAAAAGTAAAATGAGGTCAGGTTATGCTGCAAGGTTTCAGGTTCCTGCGACAATCCCTTCCATCATAATTCGGCTGGACAAAACAACGTCTGACGGCTAAGTTCAAGCCAAAAATTCACCATTTTTGACAATTTCCAACGACGTCAATTTTTGGCCGATTTTAACAATAATTCCACGCTGCACATCTTAAATATGTATATTTTCACCATGCAAGGTTTCAGGTTTCCATGACATACTTTTTGGGGACAGACAGACGGACGGGCCAGCTCATAACTATATCCCCCCGTTTCAGTACGTGACTGATTGGGGGGGGGGGTGGGGGAGGGCGGGGGAGACATATCCGTTTTTGTTTTAACAACAACACTGGCCAGTCTAGTTATTAATAAGACAGCACCACTGGCTTTAGTCAGTATTAGGATAAATGTTCAATTGCAATATTTCGTTGGTATTTGCGGAGAAGCCTTGAACGCAATCAATAAATATTTTTTGCTATTTTTATATCGACAAAAACACAGCTTTTTCATTTATTTACGGTGAGATTCGGTTTTTTTTTCGGGTGCCGAGTTGGTATCACCAGGTGCCGAGTTGGTCACACCGGGTGCCGAGTTGGTAAGAATGTGGGTGCCGAGTTGGTAAACGAGGGTGCCGAGTTGGCAGGTGCCGTGTTGGCAAGGTGCCGAGTTGACCAAACCCCTTTGGATCATGTATAAGGCGAAAACGCCGTTGGTTTATATAGTAGATATATGACCAAATAATAATAATAGTAATCATAATAATAATAATTATAATTATAATAATAATAATAATAAGAATTTTCTGTGCATTAGTCATTTCTTGGACAAAAGAAGACCATTTCAAATTTTAAAAAAGTGTGCACAATTTGGATCATAATAAGGCGAAAACGCCGTTGGTTTATACGGTACCGTAGTTCACGGCACGTAATGCGCGCATCATATACCGTTTTAATGCGTCCACTTCACTAGGTCAGAAGGGGCATAATGTTTATTTTACTTGATTGTCCGTCTGTCAGTCAATGCGTCTTGTTTTCTTTGTGAACACGATTTCATTACGTTATGTGAAAGGATTTTAATGGTGTGAGTGTTCATTCGCGCATTTTTTGTCACTTACGATGTGCTTAGAACATAACCACTGGGGAACCATTTTCAATTACGCCACGTTTCGCACTGTTCAAATGACGGATGACGTCACAAGAGACTATACCAATAACCCGGTATCCACAACAACAGTAGACAACGACCATGCGACTTGTCCTGACCGAATGGTCGCGGTAAGTGTGAAAAAAAGCAAATAAATAAATAAATAAATAAAAAAGTACGGTGATTAAAAAAAGCAATTTCAAAATCATTGTAAAACAGAAACAAGCCATCATCGAAGGCGCAGACCGCAACCGGACACAACAAGTCGCCATTTAGGCAAATCTTGACCAATGTGAAAAATAATACATAGCGGCATAACTTCAATATATATCTATTTACTGTGCAAAGTAGCATATGCCTAGGATAAATAGTTTCGGAGAACTCATGTGGAAAGCTCCCAAGTCTTACATTGCAGTTATCTCAAAACATCATAATTTTTGACAAGTCGCCATTGTGACAATTTTTGGTCGATTTGAAAAATAACACGACGTTGCACAAATGCAATACATATATTTTCACTGTGCAAGGTAACATATGCCGAGGGTAAATAGTTTCCGAGAACTTGCGTGGAAACAAAACAGCACTGAAAGTGTGGCACACGGACGGAGGGACAGAAGGACGAACGGACAGAGGGCAATCCTATAGACCCCCCGAGCTCGCCCGGTTAGGGTCTATATATGGGATAAAGGTTCCTGTTATTTATTTAATCGGTAATGCAACTTTACATAGGCTCATGTTTCAAGGACAAAGACTTCTGAATTGCAAATAAAAAATAATAATAAAAGCTCTTGTCGTAAGGGATGTCTTGATCGTACAGGAATCTGTGTTCTGAAGAATTTTATGACATTTCTGGCGAATTCGTGCAATGGGCGAACTTATGGATATTTTGAATGCCTGAAGAGAGAAGTTTTTTTTTGGATTTTGAAAAGATATACTGGCGCAGTAAGAGTCAGTGTCTGTTGTACAATCATCGTTTAAAATATTAAACAGGAAACTGATAGCAAAATCCATAAATGCTCCCCCCCCCCTGCGAAAGTAAATTAATAATTTCAGTCTCGTAGTTGAGTGATACTGATTAAAAACATTATTGTTTTGTAATTAATGATTGTTGTCTTATTTTAAGGGCAGTCCAATGATGAATGGATTTTTTTAAATTTTCAGTCATTGTACAAATTCTCCAGAAATTAATATATTCCTTGTGACATAAAAGCTGTCTTTGTTGTCTTTAACTTAAATGACCATTTTATGACAGGGGACCACCAGTGGTAAATTCAGCGTGGATTTAACGCATGACGTGGCCGTCAGCAAAATACGTGTTTATCAGTCCTCGTCATGTGAATGTAAGTAGAATGGGCTCTGATTTTTAAGTTTCTAGCGTATTTAGCATTGATTTTGTACTTTTTTTTTTATTTAAAAGAAAAAAACGTCGGTGTAAAGGATCAGAATGCAGAAACCATCTACTTTTTTTATCTGACTTTGTATAAATAAAACTTTCCTGGTATTGGATTTTTTTGCAAAAACTGAATAAAGTGATCCATCTCCAACAGCAACATCTGTCCCTCATTTATAATAATAATAATAATAATAATAATAATAATTATTATTATTATTATTATTATTATTATTTATCCGCAATGCCCGTGGAGCTGACGATCCAGTTGAGCAGTTCTCTTAGTGGCCTGAAGATCAAACAAACTGGAATCTTGGCTTTGCTGGATTTAAGGACGTTAATTAATATTAATAATAATTATTGTCCAATACATGTTATATTCAACTTTGATCGTAAGTGGCTATGGATCGTTGGTGGGAATGCCCTCTCTGCTTGCAGATTACTGCAGTACGAGGATTGAACTGCAGGGCTGGGGCTACGAGGACGGGCTAGAGGGCTGCTTCTCCGGTGGAGAGGACTGCTGGGTGAGGAATCAGGGACCCGACTATATCAAGCTAAACGGCACCGATACCAACGATGGATATGGTGAGGCGATTTTTTTATCAACGCCCACGGAGTCATCTCTTTCGCTGTCCGTCGCCCCTCTATGCAGCATCTCTGCTATCTGCTGTCCCCGCTATGCATCATCTCTGCTATCTGCTGTCCCCGCTATGCATCATCTCTGCTATCTGCTGTCTCCGCTATGCACCATCTCTGCTATCCGCTGTCCCTGCTATGCAGCATCTATGCTATCTGCTGTTCCCGCTATGCACCATCTCTGCTATCTGCTGTTCCCGCTATGCACCATCTCTGCTATCTGCTGTTCCCGCTATGCATCATCTCTGCTATCTGCTGTTCCCGCTATGCACCATCTCTGCTATCTGCTGTTCCCGCTATGCACCATCTCTGCTATCTGCTGTTCCCGCTATGCACCATCTCTGCTATCTGCTGTTCCCGCTATGCATCATCTCTGCTATCTGCTGTTCCCGCTATGCACCATCTCTGCTATCTGCTGTCTCCGCTATGCACCATCTCTGCTATCCGCTGTCCCTGCTATGCAGCATCTCTGCTATCTGCTGTTCCCGCTATGCACCATCTCTGCTATCTGCTGCTCCCGCTATGCACCATCTCTGCTATCTGCTGTTCCCGCTATGCACCATCTCTGCTATCTGCCGTCCCCCCCCCCCTATGCAGCATCTCTGCTATCTGCTGTTCCCGCTATGCATCATCTCTGCTATCCGCTGTCCCTGCTATGCATCATCTCTGCTATCTGCTGTCTCCGCTATGCACCATCTCTGCTATCCGCTGTCCCTGCTATGCAGCATCTCTGCTACCTGCTGTCCCTGCTATGTACCATCTCTGCTATCTGCTGTCCCTGCTATGCAGCATCTCTGCTATCTGCGGTCCCCGCTATGCATCATCTCTGCTATCTGCCGTCCCCCCATGCATCATCTCTGCTATCTGCTGTTCCCGCTATGCACCATCTCTGCTATCTGCCGTCCCCCCTATGCACCATCTCTGCTATCTGCTGTCTCCGCTATGCACCATCTCTGCTATCCGCTGTCCCAGCTATGCACCAACTCTGCTTTCTGCTGTCCCTGCTATGCACCATCTCTGCTATCCGCTGTCTCTGCTATGCACCATCTCTGTTATAGACAGTCCCCGTTATTCACCACATCTGCTATCTGCAGTCCCGCTATGCTATCTGCTGTCTCCGCTATTCACCATTTCTACTATCCGCAGTCCCAGCTATGCACCATCTCTGCTATCTGCTGTCCCCAAAAAGCACTGCCTCCACTATACACTAACTCGGGTAACGACAGTTTTCCAGTTACTCCTGAATGATATATCAGAATTTTTCTTAAAAAAATTAACAGTTTGCTTTGCAGACATCTTGTGTTTTGCTTGCATTTCATGGCATTTTTTAAAGCTGTTTTTTGTTCCAAGTATTTTACCGCTACCTGAATGTTTGGGCACACTGTTATTAATGTGTTTTGTAGACACGTCGACTCGGGGATGGAACCTCGTGATATTGGACGAGTGCGGGTGCACTATCAAACACAGGGTTCAGATAGATCACTTCAGCGATAGCCAGCAGAGCGGATGTATGACTAGCACCAACGGCTTTACACCGTTTATTGAATCCCTGGATGATGGTGACATTGTCTTGGGTAAGATGGCCTAAAATTGAAATGAACAAGAACAATTGTGTTTATAACGGGCAAAGGTGAACTGGATCCACTTGAAACCTTTTGTAATTTCAAGGCTCCAGTATAGTTTCGGAAGGGATACTGTGATAAAAATATTCGTCATGTGTGTGTTAATATTATACTATCGCTGGCTGTTACCCCTACCCTTATAATAACCCTTCTTGTTCAGATAGCTTGTTTTCTGTGTTAATCAAGGTGTCTCGGAGGATGAGGTGCAAAGAGGCGTAGCGAATTGTTACTACCAAGGTCTGGATCTGCTCAACGTGCAGCGCGATGACTACGGATACAGGTAACCATGGATACGTAAAACAAAATATGATCTTTAAACAGGATATAGGATTTTTTGTTCGAATTTAGTCGCGGAATGGGGGGGGGGGGGGTGGGGGTGGGCGTGAATGGCCCAGAGTGTGAATGGGCTGGGTGTGAATTTTATGAGGGAGATTTTGCGGCAAAGTCTTTGCCCAAGAATTGAAGACATTTGTAAAAATAATAATAATAATAATAATAATGATAATAATAATAACAATAACACCAACAACAACATCAATAATAATAATAATAATAATAATAATAATAATAATAATAATAATAATAATAATAATAATAATAATAATAATAATAATAATAATAATAATAATAATAATAATAATGATAGAGGAGAGGGAGATAGTAATGGGATCTTGCATAGGGAATAAATAATATCGCAGGTATACTGCCAACGTTATGTTATTTAATTATCCTTCGAGAAAAATTAATATTGAAATTGCGAGACTGAAGTATACATAAAGTTTTTTTTTTTGTTAAAAGAGGTCGCCATTATTTTTTAGAAGATTTTGAATCATAGTAAACTTTCACAACTGTCTGATATTCGCGGCAATCGCAAAGAACACCTTTATTTGTTTTGTTTTTTTTTTTTAAACAGGGCCTCCGTCGTCTTTATCGCCAAGAAAGGCTTTCCAGAATTTACACAGAGAGCGAAACTCGAACGTACACTTGGGCCGGTTGATATTGCCGGGGTCTACGTTGGCGGTAAGGCACGCTAGCAATTGCAATTATAACTGAGTAGTGTCTAAAGCATTTTTTTCTGGAAAAGTAGTAGAAATACCGTAGTGTCAGTTTGCCAGTATTTTTCTTTACTAAGTATAAGTACTGTATTCGGAATTTTAGCCTGTAATTTTATCCGTGAAAAGTGCCAATATTCAAATACTAGTTTGGCAGTCAAAACATATACTCAGTTTTATTAGTCCCCCGCCGTTGCGTAGCGCGTAGCCGGGGACTATAGGATATGGGGTCTGTCCATCCGTCCTTCGACACTTTTTTTGTCGGCGCTATATCTCTGTAACCACTAAACCGATTTAATTTTCCTCTTGCATATGCAAAGGCCATATAGTAGACCTGTGCAATGAGGGGTTATTTTGAAAATTTCGCAAAAATTGGGAAAATGTGAAAACTTTGAAAATTCAACACAATTGACGTATTCAATGGGTGTCTATCAGCGCCATATTTCCGCAACCATTGAACCAATTCAATTGTTCTCTTGCACATAGAAAGACTATATAGTGGATCTGTGCAATGAGGGATTATTTTGAGATTTTCGTAAAAAAATGGGAAAATTTCACCGTATTGATTTGTACAATGGCTGCTTGTCAGCGCAATGTAGCCGTAACTGTTCAAGCTACTCAATTGTTGATTGAAATCCAGTAATTGCACGCCTGCGGGGGAATTAGTCAGTTTTACTGCCATACTTATTATTATTATTATTATTATTATTATTATTATTATTATTATTATTATTATTATTATTATTATTATTATTATTATTATTATTATTATTATTATTTACAATACTAGGTTCGCCACTGCACTCGTTTACTGCCGGGATAACAACGTCGATGCTTGCGTCATCACTAACTCAAACGTGTGGGGCGTACGACGGCCTGGTTGGCCGAGGCAGCGTGGCCGTGTTAGAGTGCAACCCAGATGACATGCCTGTTGGGAGGTCGGTTCTTTTGCGGCTTCCTTATTAACGGCATGGCCGGAACCGAGAAATTATTTACTTTTGAATAGAGAAAAGGCTTAACTGGGACCACAAAGTTATAACCGATGTCGTTCGGGTGCTGTTCTGCTGTATACGAACGGACAAGAGTGTATTTCCTGTTAGCTGGTTAAAGTTTAAAAATATTACATGTTAAAAAGTGTTTGGGTGTTTTTTTTTAATGTACAGTTTTAAGAGCAGCGAGAGATGCCAAAAGTCCCACCGCCAAAGATCCCAAACCGCCAAAAGACACAGCATCGCTATGCACACAACGTGTGTTGTTCTAAAACAGCTGACCTCTCAAGAGATCCATCTGTTGCGTATAAAAACAAAGTGGGTCGATTTATAAAAAAAAGCAAAAAATACGTCCGCCCTTCTAATGAGTACTACCTTCACGGAACCCCCCAGCTGGTCTGCGGAACAAAAGAGGTCTCATACACCACAGATGGAACCGCCGTAGAAACTGACAGTTGAACAACAACGCACAAGTTATGCTAAAAGACCATGTTCGGCCAAATGAACGGCCCTGTCTGCCCCACCCCACCCCCTCTTCTTTGGATTCACCCCATCCTCCGCTGTCACACCCTCCCCGCCCCGTTCCTTCGAGTTAATCGGAGGCATATTTTATGTCCAATGATTACCAGCTAAAGGCCTATTTATAAATTGCAGGTATTTCCAGCTTGACTTCCCAGGCGTAGGGGTGCACTTTTGTGAACTGGAGATCTACCTAGGTACATATAAAGCACATATCTAGTATTGTTAGTTTGTTTTACTCCTCCCTCCCTCCCTCCCTCGCCTCCCCTCCCTCCCATCCCCTCCCCTCCCCTCCCCTCCCCTTTCCTTCCCTCCCCTCCCCTCCCTTCCTCCCTCCCTCCCTCCCTCCCTCCCTCCCTCCCTCCCCTCCCCTTCTCTCCCCTCCCCCTCCCCCACCCCTCCCTTCCCCTCCCCTCCCCTCTCCTTTTCCATCCCTTCCCACTCCGGCTCCTCGGAACCTCCCGCGAAATAACAACAGAAAACGGTATGAGTATTTTACATCTTTACTCCTTTTCACTCCAGGGAATATGGCCGAATACTGTGAGTCAAGCGGCGACAAGTGTTTCTACATCCCGAGCCGCCGGTGGGGTACAGCGGCGCAAGGCCAGTGGGAGTGCCGCACCCAGTACGCGCATGCCACTCTGGCCGAGGCCGATTCATCTGAGTGGACGTTGGCACAGAGCCACATGAACAGCGACTCCAACCTCGGTTCGTGCCGTTTGCGCTCGTGGAATGTCTTTTACCGGTGTTTACGAGCCTTCTGCCCTGCCCTGCAATCAACTCACCCATCTCATCCCATCCCATCATTTCTTGTATCAGGGGTAGGAGCCATTTGTCAAAATGCTTCCGCCACAGGAGTCACTCTGTTATAAAACATATTTCCTGCAAGCCATTGACTCCCTCTCAGCTGGTCGCAAATGTCCCTGGGCATGCTTGTTTCCTTTCTGCATTTCACTCTAAAAAGATTTAATGTCATATGAAAAGAAACGATGTATTTTCCAGACAACGTCAACCTGATGTCTGGCATAGTGTCGTCGTCTGGCGCATGGCGCTACTATCAATCCGGAAATGGCGCCCCGTCATCTATTACATCCGGCCAGTCGACTTCCCAACATATGATATACATGCAGAGCTCCGGAGCCACGTCATCAACGACCAACAACGCCATGCAGCTTTATCCACTCTGTGAAGTGGCCAAGACCATGTGTGAGTCGTGTTTTCTTTTCCGTTCTGTTGTTCCCCATTTTGTTTTAACCCTTGTTTAAAAAAAATTAGCAACTTTGCCCGTGCCATACTGGTTTTGCTTTGAGTCACTCACGGATTGTTTTAAATTTAAATTTTAATATTCTTTAGAATTTTATTTGAAAAAAAAATTAAACCACATGTGTGTTAAGTTTTGAAGACCAAAGGATATTTTAACACTTGACAAGTCTTTGACTTGGTCAAAACTTGTATGAATTTGTGCGGGCAGCCGTTGGTGCTTTTTTCTTGACAGTAAAAATTCATTTTCTTGTCTCAGCTTCTTCTCTGACACTACAGGCCCTCGGACCACAAAACTTTGTACTTATGTAGAACTTGATCTGAGGGTGTACATCCCGCCTTTTTTCGTCTACGATTTTGTTTTCATGCGTAAAACGCCATTCGAACACAGCTGATTTTAGACTAAATAACTACAGCGCATTTAAAAGCAAAGCCACGGTTGAGCAAAACAGCACAGCTTATGGGCGTTACGCGAGCTCTGCCTGCATAGAGGAAAAGAGCTAGTCCGTTCAATCAATAAAGCCGTTGAGCCAACATAACCAAGCAGATGAACCTCATAAGCCGCATACGTGCTGCGCCGTAAGCTCTCTACTTAGTTGAGAGATTATGCGTCTTGTAGAAAAAAACTTCATGTTGTTCAGGAAATAATAAGCCGTTCAAAGAAATATTTTTAACTTTTTTCGTTTGTCAAGTGTTGAAGATTTCGATTGCGAAATGCGGTTTTAGTTCGATATTAGTAGTTGAGAAATGGGGGATCTACTGCAGTCAATCGTCGTGACATCAATCAATCCCTGCCCATCAGTAGGGGAAAACAAGAGCTCTGAAACAGCCAATCATCGTGAATTCATCAATCATGCCCTGCCCCTCAGTAGGGGAAAACAAGAGTTCTGGACCAATCAATCATTATGACGTCATCAATCAAGCCCCGCACCTCAGCAGGGGAGAACTAGAGTTCTACGCCAGTCAATCATCGTGACGTCATCAATAAAACCTGTCAGTCAAAAATATCAATCACACCTGTCAATCAAACCTGTCAGCCAAACTCCCCCTCGCGGCAGCAAGCCCTTGCGAAGTTGTGTGTGAAGAGCCAGTCCATTCAAAGATGTGTTCGAATGGCCAGTTCATTCAAAGACGTGTTCGAATGAGCAGCCCATTCATTTAATGCTTTGGAGATGCGGTAAAGTTATTTATAGACATACAAGGACATAGTGTGTCAGACCCTCCCTCCAGTTTTTAGAAAATGTATTTTTGGAACATACTAAGTCATAGTATGTGAGACTCCCCAAAGAGAAGTTTAGAAAATTTATTTTTTGAACATACTACGTCATTGTATGTGGGACCTCCCCCCCCCCCCCCAGGAAATTGTATAAAATTAATTTTTAGACATATTAGAACCGAGTGTGACATCTCTCTACGAAATTGGGAACTTGGAAAGGAAATCAAATTGATTTTACGCCTAATATATGGACTATGATAAAGACTATGAAATGAACTAACATTATCAAACCATGTTGATGTGAAAATGATTTGATTGTATCAAAGCTAAGTCAGTTTTCAAGACATTTATAAACAAGGTGATAACATTTTATGATACTTACATGTATTTGAAATGTATTTGAATGTATATAAAATATTTTTGTTTTTATTCTCAATAAATGTCAATATTTTAATTTTATGTGTATCATAATTGTGCATAAGTGTAATAATTTGTGATATTCAATAAGAAAAAACATATATGATGCTTTTCAAGTTTCATTTTCAAATAATACTTGACTATAATACTTAATAGTACAATATTTGATTATAATACATAATATATCATATATGGTTTACGGGTAAATTAACACCCCGCCAGGGACCTTAGTTTCTTGCGACTTCATATGTTAAACATAAAACGCAAGACATATATACTTAATAGTTTTATTGGTTCATTTTGAAGACTTAAGTTAATAACAGTACTACAAAGTTGAGTAAAATACGTCTATTTTTCTTCATCTGTTTCACTCTGTTCCACCTCACTGTCCATATCACTTTCTTCGTCGCTGCTGTCATCTTCCTCCTCCTTATCTAGAAGCTCTTCAAAGAATGCATTTTTTTTCCATATAGCCGCTTTTAGTGCCTTTGAATAATTGTAATGTTTTTCATCAGCAAAGTAACTTAAATCCTCTAAAATGGTTTGATAATGTTGGCTTTGTTCTAGACGTTAAGTATATCTGAACAGTCTCATAAACAGTTGTTTTAGTCGACGCTTATAAACGGGTCGAAGGTCATCACTTGCACTTTCACGCGCATCTTCAAGCCCTTGTTCTTCATATTCTAAAACATTTTCTTGAAATTTGTCATTATATTCATCATATACTTCTCGAACCAAGAAGTATATGATGACCATGGGGGGTCCCACATACCATGACGTAGTATGTTCCAAAAATGAATTTTCTAAAATTTCCTTGGGGTCTGACACACTATGTCCTTGTATGTCTTTAAATAACTTTACCATATCCCTAGCATTGAATAAATGGGCTGCTCATTCGAACACGTCTTTGAATGAGCTGGCCATTCAAACACATCATTGAATTGACTGGCCATTCGAACATATCCTTGCATGGCGCGCTCTTCACACAAAACTTCGCAAGGGCTGCCTCGAGGGGGAGTTTGACTGACAGGTTTGATTTTTAGGTTTGATTGATAATTTTGACTGACAGGTTTGATTGATGACGTCACGATGATTGACAGCCGAGCAACTGTCGTTTTTCTCCTACCGAGAGGCGGGGCTTGATTGACGACGTAACGATAATTGACTGGCGTAGAACTCTCGTTTCTCCTGTACTGACGGGTGGAGCTTGATTGATGACGTCACTGTGATTGACTGGTCCATAACTCTCGTTATCCCCTATTGAGGGGCGGGGCTTGATTGATAATGTCGCGATGATTGACTGGTCCAGAACTCCCATTTTCCCTACTGTTGGGTGGGGCTTGATTGATGACGTCACGATGATTGACTGCAGCAGAACCCCCATTTCTCAACTACTGATATTTGTTAGTCAATCAGTTAATTTCCTTTGGTGTCACTGACTTTTTGACGTCATATCCCTTGACTCCAAATGTTGCGTGATATCTCGTTATTAACCCCCCCCCCCCCGGGGGATGGGGGGCTATAGGTATATGTGTTTTCGGTCCTTCTGCGCGTCTATTGCTAGCTGTTTCTCTCACCCTGATAATCCGTCTGGCATGATATTTGATATTTAGCGCTGTGCTCTCTACGATGGCTTGTTATTTTTTTCTGAAGATGACGGATCCCAGCACGTGGTGATGCGGGTGCCAGCCTACTCGAGCGACCTGCCGTCAAGCATGTATGCGCTATGGAGCGGCAACTCCGTTACGCCAGACATGGACACCGCCGTCAGCGCCAGCTACGTCTCCCTTGACGTCGCCGTCGACACTGTCTTCAAGTCTCCCATTGTGGATTGTGCGTGGGATTTCGTTAAAGAGGTAGGAGTCTGCAAGGCACTGGCAATGCGGAGGAGGGAGCCGGGGCAGTTCAGGGAGCGGGGGGGGGGGGGGGGCGTTAGACGGAGGTCATCTTGTGGCACCTGCACCTATACTCTGTGTACGTAACTCTGGAGCGCAGGGGAATGTTGCATTATCACCTCAGTGTGAACAGCGTGATATACAAAAAGACGCATTAGTAATTCCACAAGCAGAAAATTGTAATCAAAATAAACAAAATCAAACTGTCAGTAAAACCAAATACTTGCACAGTTTCAATTTTCCAATTAAATTTATATTAATTTTATTTAAAAAATATCATATATTAAACTCAAAAATGATTATTTTGCTTATAATGTACATTCATTCTATTGAAACAGGTCAGAATCTCGTTGTATAAGCAGGACGTGGAGGTGGCCTTCCTAAACTTCCAGAATCCAGGAGGGGCTACTAAAACTGACTTCTTTTCATATTCCAATCTGGTGGGATCCACATGGGTAGATATGTTCGACTACACCCCCAGTGCTTCCTCTCTGAGCGGGTAAGACCAGTGGAAGTTTGTTTTTAATATTATCCCCCGTGTAACGGAGGGATACAGTTATGAACTTGTCCGTCCGTCCGTCTGTCTGTCTGTCTGTCCGCACTTTTTTGTTCGCGCGATATCTCTGTTACTATTTATAGGAAGCAAACCAAATGTTACAGGAAGAAAGTATATATAGTTAAGATGTGCAATGGCAGGTTATTTTTCGATTTTGTAAAAAAATGTGAAAATTTCGACGATTTTACGTTTTTGGACTTAGTCCTTCTTGTATCAATTTTGTTCTCGCGATATCACTGTAATTTTTTTCGGAAGCAAACCAAATCTTACAGACAGAAAGTATATATAGTGAAGTTGTACAACGGCAGGTTATTATCCCCCGTGTAAGGGTGGGATATAGTTATGAACTTGTCCGTCTGTCTGTCCCGCACTTTTGTTCGCTAGATATCTCCGAGGCATTTTATATTGTAGACATAAAAAGGCCATCAATTGTACATGTGCAGCGTCAGGTTATTTTTGAAAAATATTTAAAAAGAAAGAATTGGTGCAAGGTTAAAAAATATGCTGTTATGAACTTTTCTTTAAGTAAAATGTAGCAGGTTTTTTTTATGTCTTGTTACACGGGGGATCCTGCCTCACCAAGGCTCTAGTTTTTATTAATCTGACTTTATGAAATTGAATTCCATTACCGCTGATTCTTAAGTTAGAATGTGTTTGTTAGAATACACTTTCGGTCAGTTAAGAGCATTTAGGTTTGAAGTACCAATTCTGAGAAGCGGCAGTTTTGATTTTTTCTGAACCATCCGGCAATGATGCCGGATGGTTCGGAGTAATTCGGAGTAATTCGCTGTAATTTTGGGTCTTACAAGGGCGGCAGCTGAACTACTTGACAGTTGTAAGAGCAGCAGTTCGGATTTTTTTCTGAGCCATTCGGCAGTTATACGGGCAGCAGTTCTGATATTTTATTCCGAACCATTCGGCAGCTATACGGGCAGCAGTGCACGCCGCCGCTGGCTGTTTGAGAAGATGTCTGACGGCTGCAGCGGCACAGAGCACGCCTGGTTTATGGTCCTTGACACGGATCACACCAGCTGCAACAGCTGGGACACTGACGTCAGCCTGCCAATGTTCCTGTACAGCGACAGCATCAGTAACCATTACGAGCCCGGTACAGGTGAGGCGACCCCACTCCTCCTCCCCCTCCCCTTCCCCCTCCCTCCTCCTCCCCCTCCCCTTTCCCCTCCCTCCCCCTCCCCCTCCCTCCCCCTCCCCCTCCCTCCCCTTCCCCCTCCCTCCCCATCCCCCTCCCCCTCCGCCGGGTTGGTACAGGCCAGACTTTGAACTTGAGATTCTAACACTGTTGTTTACCGTTGATAGTGTTATTATTACCAGCATCTCTTCCAGCTGATTTCAAATTTCATTGATTTATCCAGTTGTCTCGGCATCTGTGTTCCGATGGACACATTTCTGGTTTGTCCTAGAGTCTTGTAACAGAAAGATTTCAAGCCGAACAGTTGTGCTTTTTAAACGAGCCGAATTCGTCGGGTAGGTCTTATTACATTAGTAGAGGGGTATTCGCCGTCCGATAGGGATCTCTTCAAAAATGGCTTTTTTGGCCACCCGCCAAAATTTGGCCAAATGGAGGGCATTTAAAATTTTTCGGTTGCAAATTTTCAAAATGCTTTTTCTCCAACAATTTTGATAAGATTGTCTTCAAATTTTGTACATATGTTCTTAACATATAGGACTCAAATTTCAAAATGTTTCTTCTCTCCCAATTTTGATTTTCCTTTCCAATTTTGCTCTTGAAAAATTACTTTTTTGTGATTCGCCAAAAGTTGGCCAAATGGGGGAGCGCATTTATAATTTTATGGTTGCCAATTTGCTTCTTTTCACACAATTTTGATAGGATTTTATTAAAATTTTGTACGAATGTTCTTTAGGTAGGCATCTCTTGAAATATTACTTTTTTGGCGATCCGTCAAAAATTAGCAAAGAGAGATGGGGCTTTTTAGCCCTCAGCCAATATTGGCTGAAGGCTATTGCTATGGCTATAGCTGAAGGCTATTGCTATTGCTATGTCCGTCCGTCCGTCTGTCTGTCCGTCTGTCAGTCCGTCCGTCCGTCCGTCCGTCCGTTAACACTTACCTTGTGAGCACGCTCTGGCCTACAATTTTTTGCCAATCGCTTAGATATTTTAAATATAGCTTGTATATGGACGAATGAAGATACCTATTGTTTACTAGCCATATCCGAAGGACAGTGTCTCAGCTGACTTGAAATTTTCTTATTTGTACCATTATCAAGTTTGCTTAACATGTGGCTTCTGAACACCCTCTATAGTTCTTTACCAATTACGAAGATATTTCTTAATATTACTTTTTTGGCGATCCGTCAAAAATTAGCAAAGAGGGATGGGGCTTTTTAGCCCTCAGCCAATATTGGCTAAAGGCTATTGCTATGGCCGTGTCCGCCCGTCCGTCCGTCTGTGCGTCTGTCTGTCCGTCCATCTGTCCTTGTGAGCACGCTCTGGCCTACAAATTTTTTGCCAGTCGCTTAGATATTTTAAATATAGCTTGTATATGGACGAATGAAGATACCTATTGTTTATGAGCCATATCCGAAGGGCAGTGCCTCAGCTGATTTGACATTTTCTTATTTGTACCATTTTCAAGTTTGCTTAACAGGTGGCTTCTGAACACTCTCTACAGTTCTTTACCAATTACGAAGATATTTCGGATGTAGCTACTTATTTGCTCGAACACTCTCTAGCCTACAGTTCTTTACCAATTACTAAGATATTTCTGATATAGCTACTATATGGAGCAATGAAGATCCCTATTGTATATGAGTCATATCAGACCAAGGACAGTGGTTCACCTGGACTTCGAAATTTGCATATTTCTACTATTATCAGGTTTGGTGACATGTGGCATGTGAACACTCTCTAGCCTACAATTCTTTACCAATTACTAAGATATTTTAGATATAGCTAGTATATGGACTAATAAAGATCCGTATTGTTTATCAGCCATATCCGACCAAAGACAGTGGCTCAGCCGGACTTTCTCATGGTAAATGTTTTTGTTTTTTGTTCATGTTAAAGCACTGCCACCCTTTTTTCTTTTCGGTGTTAAGGATTGAAATGAACCTGTGACCCGCCTCAAACCTACTATTTTCCTTGTTTCGAATGTACCGGCTGGCTGAGGGCTTTGCATCTCTGATACCTATGTTTGTAATTTACTACCTTCCAATTTTTAAAATGCTTCTTTTCCCACAACTTGGCTCGGATTCCTTTCCAATTTTGTACGATTATTCTCTAGGTGGGCTTCTCTGGAAAAATACCTTTTTGGTGATCCGCCAAAAACTGGTTAAATGAGGGCCATTTTTAGCCCTGCTTAGGTTAGACGTAAGCTGGGGAATACCTATCGGTTTGCAGACGGCCTCCGTTAGTTAGTTAAGTTAGTTCGATAGTTAGTTGTTTACTAAGAAAATTTTTTTTCAAAATGCGTCTCCTCCTACAATTTGATCCGATGCGCAGTGGACCGAAATGCGATCAGCTCATCAACGGAAGTTAAATAAGCATGCGCACTGGTCCAAAATAAGCACCGCGCATCAACGCGAGTTAAGTAAAAATGCACCTTGGTCTTAAATAAGAACCGCGAATCGACGCAAGTTACATAAACATACGCACTAGTCCGAAATGCGAACCGCGCATCAACGCAAGTTAAGTTAACCTGCGCTCTGCTCCGAAATGTCAACCGCGCATCAGCGCAAGTTAAATAAACATGCGCACTGGTCCAAAATAAGCACCTCACATCAATGCAAGTTAATTGAACATGCGTACAGGTTCGAGATGCGAACAGCGCATCGAAGCAAGTTAAAAAAAGAAATATACGTACTGGACCAAAATGCAAGCCGCGCGTCGACGCAAGTTGCAAAAACATGCGCACTGGTCTAAAATAAGAACCGCACATCAACATAGATTTAATAAACATACGCAAGGGTCCGAATTGTGAACCACGAATCAACGCAAGTTAAACATGCGCACTGTTTATGTCCGAATGCGCACTGTTTATGTGCGACCAACAGTACACGTGTGTGGATACAATTTCGATACGTTATTCGAAGGTATCTCTGGTAGATTATCCAGTCTACCAGAGATACACAACTTCTGTTCGCATTTTCTCGGAAACAAATTTTTGTATGCATTTATCGGTCTATGTTCAGGTCTGCTGCTAATTTGATTATCTATCTAGCTCTTTGCCATCTCATCTTTTAAAGCCCAATTTTTTTTTAGGAAATTCTTTTGCTCATGCACGCTCGAATTGGTCTTGTCGCCTTTCGTAAGCTGAGACTTTGTGCTTGGGCAAAAGTGTTTTCTTCCAAAATTTTAATCGAAATGCCCTCAAATACTTCATAAATGTTCACCATCTCTTGAAAAGTTACGTTTCTGGTGATCCACCAAAAATTGGCCAAATGGGGAGGGGGAAGGGATTTTTCTTTGGCCAACTTTCAAAGCCCTTATTCAACGATTTTGATCGGATTGTCTTCAAATTTTTCATAAATGCTCATTAGGCGGTCCTGTTTTAAGAAAAAGTTACTTTTCTGGTGATCCGCCAAAAATTGGCTAAATGGGGGCATTTTAAAATATTTAGTGGCCAATTTTCAAAACGCTTCTTCTCCCACAATTTGACCGGATCTCTTTATAAATGTGTAAGAATTTTCACCAACCAGGTTTAGCAATATGACAACCACTTTGGTGACCATGCAAGCCTATTGATAGGTGATTTACTAGGTCTCGGCTGGTCACACTGTCCCTGGACATTCTTCTTGTGTAGTTCTGGTTGTTTTGTAGACTTGAACACTGCTGACCTGTTCGTAACCACAATACGCATGGACAGCGCAGCTTTCGGCGGTACGCCAATTTATTTTGTTTATTTATTAATACATATATTTATTTATTTTTGTTGGAAGTGTTAAATGAAATGTTTACACAGGGATGTCTTTAAAAATTTACGGGAAAATGAATGTTGTATAAATGCGTTGTTGTAAAACAGCTGACCTCTGGACAGATCTATCTGTAATGTATAATGAAACAAAAAGGTCCAGTACACAACAGACCGAACCGTCGGAGAGGTTGAGCTCTGGGACAACAACGGTATAAACAGCGGTAGTGACAACGGTACAAACAAACGGTATAGACGACGGTATGGACACCGGTGTAGGCAACTGTATAGACTTTTATGAATATTTTTACTAGGTGCCTGTGTGTCCACGTGTTCGGGGGTGATTGATGGAACTTACCATTCATGCATCGGCTGCAATGTTTATGTCACGTGCACAGGAGGGTCGCTGCAATATGGAGTTTGTATGTAAGTATTAATGTTGATTTTTATCTCACCAGTTTTGACTAAAGACCGTTTAAGAACGTAGTTGATTAAACTGGGATTTAATACACCCAACGAATATGAGAATCTAAGAAAAGAACTACTCTCTGAAAAAAGCAGATTAGTTTCCTCGATGAATAAAAAAAAACTGACCGTGACGTTGCGCAGGTCGGGGATGAAGTGGCATGCGAACAGCCTAGGCTCGGGCGCCTGTCAGGACGTCTCCTACAGCTGCTCCGATCGCGACGCCCCAGCCAGCTGCAATCCCAACGGTACGCTCGTCCCGCTTTTTTTAGTCCCCCCGCCGCCGCCGCCGCCCCCCCCCCCCCCCCCCCCTCTGTCCCGTCTGTCTGTTCCCATCTGTAGTGGTAAGTTTTGTACACGCCATATCTTAGTAACTAATACAGTGATTTCATTTCTTTCTTGCATCGAGAGAGAACATATATACATAACGTGGTTATTTGTCGCTTTTTTTCAAAATAAATTCCCTTTGTTACTCGCAATTTAGAAAAGAACTGTTCATTTCAAAGACGGGGGTGCGGCGGGGGGACTTAACCAGTTCACTTGTATCCTTGTTTTTTTCTTTTCAGGGGGAGGAAACTTTCTTTTATTAATGACTTTATAGTTAAAAATGTGACAATCAATACAGCAAGATACTGACAATAAAATCTCTCAATATTTTAACCGTCACTTCTTGAACATATACTTGTAACTTGTTTCTTTTCATTCTCCTACTGATTTGTGAGTTTTTTTTTTCTGGATTCATGACAGGAATTTCGTTTTTTCCTGTCCGTGTTTTTTTTTTGTTCACAGAGCTCATTCATACATCAGATGCACGTAATAACCAATATACCTACATGTGCATGTTGGGGTTTCGATTTAATGTTTACAGTGTATTGAGTAATAAATTCTTTTGTTTCACGTTTCGATCGCAGGCTGCAGCAGTTCTCCCTGCCAGAATGGCGCCACGTGTAGCATGGCTGGGGCCGGTGGCTGGCAGTGCGCGTGCGCCAGCGGCTGGGAGGGCGGCGACTGCACAACAGAGGTGGATGAATGCGCCAGTAGCCCCTGCCAGAACGGCGCCACGTGCAACGAACAGTTCAACGGCTATGACTGCACCTGTGGGCCTGGCTATGAAGGTAGACCCGGACCATGGTCCCCAACCTCCTCCCCCCCCCCCCCTGTCAGAGAGTCAAATTTTAACACATGGAATTATGAGAAAAAGTCAATTTTTTGTCATGACCACGTATAGCATATTCTTAAGTTGCAGGTTTGACAGAAAAATACCACCAGCTCGATACCACTTGAATGTCCCGAAATTCAAAAATCTTTAAACAAATTTTTGTAAGAAATATTTTTTTCCGATTTTTCAAGGAATAGAAACAATTTTGAAAAATGTAGAACATTAGAAATGGAATAACGGTTGTAAAGAAACATCCAGTGCTGGTGTAGTGAAATCAACAGATTGTATTAACTGTTCACTTCACAGTGTAGTTCATTCCTTCGTTTGCTTTGCTGAAATGTTGTTTTGATTTGCGGTTCTAACTTATGAGGAACGCCTATGAAATGTGACCCAAGTGTCCTGTTTTATTTCACATCATGCATGTAAGACGCCAAAGGTGTGGGTATACGTATTCCCAAGAAATGCCTGTACCTTTTTCTCACCCGCGGGAAGGTGTCAATTGCCAAACGAATACTAACGAGTGCAGTTCAAATCCTTGCGAGAACGGTGGCACATGTCATGACGGGGTCAACGAGTACTCGTGCAGTTGTGTCAGCGGCTGGGAAGGTACGTATATATTCTAGGGAAAGTACTGCATTAGTGCTGTGGGCAAAGTGGAAGTATTGTGGATAACGTAGTGTGTTGTTGTTGGCAAAGTACTCGTGTTGTTGGTAAAGTACCTGTGTTGCTGGTAAAGTACCTGTGTTGTCGGCAAACTACGCATGTTGTAGGCAAAATATGTTTATTTCTAGCTGCATTTTGGTTAAAGAAAGGGTGTTCATGAGTTGGTATGTCGCAGGTACGACGTGTGAGATTGACACTAATGAATGCGTGTCCACCCCGTGCTTCAACGGCGCCACGTGCAACGACCAGGTCAACCACTTCACATGCACATGCGCTGGTGGCTGGGAAGGTAGGTCCTCCCTCCCTTCATTCCTCCCTCCCCCCCCTTCTCCCTCCCTCCCCTCCTCCCTCCCTCCCTCCCTCCTCCCTCCCTCCCCCTCCCTCCCTCCCCTCCCCCCTCCCTCCCTCCCCTCCTCCCTCCCCTCCTGTGCTAGAACGGCGCCACGTGCAACGACCAGGTCAACCACTTCACATGCACATGCGCTGGTGGCTGGGAAGGTAGGTCCTCCCTCCCCTGCCCTCCTCCCTCCCTCCCTCCCCTCCTCCCTCCCTCCCCTCCCTCCCTCCCCTCCTCCCTCCCTCCCCCTCCCTCCCTCCCCTCCTCCCTCCCCTCCTGTGCTAGAACGGCGCCACGTGCAACGACCAGGTCAACCACTTCACATGCACATGCGCTGGTGGCTGGGAAGGTAGGTCCTCCCTCCCCTCCCCTCCTCCCTCCCTCCCTCCCCTCCTCCCTCCCCTCCTGTGCTACAACAGCGCCACGTGCAACGACCAGGTCAACCACTTCACATGCACATGCGCTGGTGGCTGGGAAGGTAGGTCCTCCCTCCCTTCATTCCTCCCTCCCTCCCCTTCTCCCTCCCTCCCCTCCTCCCTCCCCTCCCCTCCCCTTCTCCCTCCCTCCCTCCCCTCCTCCCTCCCCTCCCCTTCTCCCTCCTCTCCTGTGCTGCAACAGCGCCACGCGTAACGACCAGGTCAACCACTTCACATGCACATGCGCTGGTGGCCGGAAGGTAGGTCCTCCCTCCTCCCTCCCCTCCTCCCTCCCCTCCTGTGCTCTAATGGCGCCACATGAAAGGATCAGGTCAGCCACTACACACGCATATTGCGCCTGGGAAGGTTTTTCTTTACTATTAATATCAATGGAAATAATGATGATGATGATAATAATAATAATCATAATAATGATAATAATAATAGTGGTAATAATAATAATAATAAGGAAAATAAATGACGAATAATTACAATGTAACTGCACAAGATATTGATGAGGACCCTAGCAGGCTTTGGGGCTTTTTTTTTCTTTCAGACACGCTTTGCAACGTGGAGACGGACGAGTGTGCCTCCAGCCCGTGCCAGAACGGCGCCTCGTGCCGTGATCACTTGAACAGATACACGTGTGACTGTGACGCAGGCTATGAAGGTATTGCGCATGCGTCTTTAAAAAAATTAAATTAGAATATCAGTGCGCCCGTACATTACTATCCCCTTCTTACCGGTATAATTGTTAAAAGTATAACTGAAACGATAAACTTTTAATTTGTTTACGTTAATTGTTGACAACTTCTAAGGACTAACTAAGCCAGTTCGTGTCATTTTGGGCACGTCAGATAAAGTAGCTCTGCGTATTATGTGGCATGGGGCTAGAGTCTATATTCATGTATATTTAAAGTGGCTACTTCATCACAGGTACACTTTGCCAAACCAACATCAACGAGTGCAGTTCGAACCCGTGTCAAAATGGCGGCACTTGCGTTGACCTGGTCAACATGTACAGATGCGATTGTGTTGCCGGGTATGATAGTACGTATCGTTCATGGTACTTTATCCTCCAAACCGAATCTCTAACCACCTCCAATGCCAATATATATAGTGTTGGTCCCCTCCAGATATGCAGTCCAATATATGACCAAGAAAACAAATTTGTGTTGAAAGCAATTCCTGCTGTAGTCATCGGTTATGTATTGTAATTATATTAATTTTATTATGACGTCATTCCATGTTCTTGTTATGATGTCAGCGCTGGCGTGACCACGTGACCATCCAGCTTCATTGTCATTGGCTTTGATATTTGACTTTTCGGTTGTTTGCAGATCAACATTGCCAGAATGACATTAACGAGTGCATCTCAGAGCCCTGTCAACATGCGGGCACCTGTACTGACTTCATCAACGGATACACGTGTGCTTGTTTTCCTGGCTACAACGGTATGCTGATATAGCTGCTCTACTTCAGCGCAAAACAATTTGGAAAAAGTAGTTGTTTTAGAGAACATTAAAAAAGTAGAAGTACCATGTACCAAGTTGTATTACAATTAGGAAATTAATAAAAAATTGATTGGAAAATAATTTCTTCAATTTGGATAAAAGTGCCACTTCTTGGACTTGGAGGTCATATGGAGGTAAGATGGAGGTAAATGGAGGTTATATGGAGGTAAATATCACTTAAAATTCAACGAAAATAATGTCAATGTCTGCTAGATCACCTACAAACGGGTCGGATTCAAGTGAACAGGAGAGCAGGTGAGCAGCAGGTGAGCAGGTGTATATTCCAGTCTCCGATCGTTCTAATTGAACTGAACTTGGTTTTGAATTGACACTTGACAGGGGCGCAGTGCCAGACGAACATTAATGAGTGCGCTAGCAACCCGTGCGGTAACGGCGCCACGTGTAATGACGGTGTGAACGGGTATAGCTGTACTTGTGTCCCGGGCTATGCAGGTACCACTTGCTGTTTTTTTGTGTGTGTTCATAATTTTATTTTATTAGTCCCCCGCCGTCGCGTAGCGCGGAGCGGGGCACTATAGTATTCGGGTCCGTCCGTCTGTCCGTCCGTCCATCTGTCCCTTTGTCTGTCTGTCTGGCGACACTTGGAAGCACAAATTTGTGCACGCGATATCTCAGCCGCTATTCAACCCTGGCTTTTGATTGTTGCTACAGTGAAAATATATATATTGAAGTTGTGCGACGTCGCATTATTTTTCGATTCGACCAAAAAATGACGAAATGGCGACTTGTTGAAAATAGGCAATTTTTAGTATTTCTGTTGCCTATAGTGCAACTTTATGTACGCGATATCTCAGCCGCTTTCAACCCGGCTTTTGATTGTTGCTACAGTGAAAATATATATATTGAAGTTGTGCGATGTCGCATTATTTTTCGATTCGACCATAGTTCGTGGCGGGGGACATTCATCAGTGTCACTGATAACTTGTTGTTTTTCAGTTACACTAGTACAAAAACACATAGAAGTATGTTTTACATAGTAAAAAAAAGAATTTCAACAGTAGTGTTTTTTTAAGTTGAAAGTGACTAAATGCACTTGTGTTTTCTTGCCGATCTCTCAGATGTGCACTGCACGACAGACTTGAATGAGTGTGACTCGGGACCCTGCCAAAACGACGGCACGTGCAACGACCTGGTCAACCATTACACGTGTACATGTGCCACTGGCTGGACCGGTGAGGTGGATTTGAATTTCGAAAATTTATCTTGTTCTTCGAAGTCAAACACCGTACTAAATAAAATAAGAATAATTTATGTAACTGAGAATATTTCTTTTCAGGTTGTCAGTAACTAATCTTACGCACTTTATTTGCCTGTTCACTTGTTAAAACCTTCGGTAAACTTGCTAAGAAACCAGCTACAGGTGATGTACTCAATGTTGTGGTTAAATGTTAAGGAAAAACGTCGTACATGGTAAATATGTACAATCTTAACGCATATCTATAATAATAAAAATAATAATAATAATAATAGCAATAATAGCAATAATAACAATAGTATTATAGTAGTAGTATTATGGTAGTAGTAGTAGCAGTAGTAGTAGTCGTAGTAGTAGTAGTAGTAGTAGTAGTAATAGTAGTAGTAGTAGTAGTAGTAGTAGAGTAGTAGAAGTAGTGGTATAACTTAAATAAATAATATGTGATATAGACTATCTTTGATCACGTATAGTTTTCAAAGCAAATTGTTGTTTTTTTTCTCTCTGGTTGTCAGGCACCGACTGCGAGATTGACATAGATGAGTGCACCTCCGACCCTTGCAACGACGGCTCCTGTACGGACCAAGTGGCCGGTTATTACTGCACCTGTGACCCTGGATTTACAGGTAGCTGTTGTGAAAAGGATTATTTGCTGGACCTGGTAACGTGACCCTTGTATTACTGGACCCGCCTATTTGATCCACTATTTACTGCTGAACAGTAGTAGGGAAACGAGAGTTCTGGAACACCCCCTCCCCCCTCCCCCCCAAGGGGTCGACTATCACCGGTAAGAAAATTCTGAACAACTTTGGTTTTTATGACCCCCTACCCCCTACCCCCTACCCCCCCTACCCCCCTACCCCCTACCTCCCACCCACTACCCCCCACCCCCCTAGGGGTAAGACAATTTTGTGATTTCAGCATAGTTATCCGTTTCAGACAATTCTGAGCAACTTTGGTTTTTATGACCCCCCCCCCCCCCCCCTATCATGTAACACTGTGTAGTTGAACAGCCACAGACATCATTCAAAGACGAGAGCAGACCTTTTTGTTCTCCTTGGAAAAACTTGGACAAACTTTTGGTTTTTGGTTTTTTGTGACATTATGTGACAACATGCGACTGTGACATTATGCGACTTTATGTGATCTGTGACATTATGTGACTCTGTGACTTTTTTAACATAATAGCCATATTTCTATGTCTATTTTCACTATTATTATTATGATAATATTTAATTAGTCATATTTCAATGGTTCTATTACAATAACCACACACACACACACACACACACACACACACACACACAGCATAGGAATAAGTACATGAAAGGTCTCAGAGTGTGGGGAAACGTATCGATAAGTTTCAGAGTGCACTCGTTCAGAGCATGGGAACGATCAATAATTTGAGAAGGAATGGGATTTTCCCTACGTTAAGTCCAATGTTATGTTTTATGTTATAGTAGTGGAAAAATGATGCTTCTAGACCAACTTTAAGAAATTTTGTTTTTTGACAACATATGATGTATAAAATAAGTTTGAACATTTTACCATGTTGAAATAGGGAAAAATCAGGGTTCTAAACCAACTTTAACAAATTTAGTTTTTCACGTTTCAAACGATTCTACCATTTGGTTGGTTGGTTGATTGTTGGAAAATGGGAAATGAAAATGTGGATAGTTATGTAGGAAAACTGCGCCCACTCAAACATGTGTTCGAATGGCAAGCCCATTTAAAAGACGTGTTCGAATGGCAAGCCCATTCAAAACACGTATTCGAATAATTTTGGAAGATATTACGTCGTGGTATTGTTCAACAAATTGTTCAAAATGTTCAACATGTTCAACAAGTTGTTCAACATGTTCAACATGTTCAACAAGTTGTTCAACATGTTCAACATGTTGTTGTTCAACAAGTTGTTGTATATAAAGCTATGTTTAAAGACTTTCTCATCATTTGAAAAGTGTAGGTTGAACCGAAAGGATGTATATATGCAACATTTGTTCAAAATCTTACAATTGGCCACAAAGGCAAACGTGGTAAAGTTATTTCTAATCATATTTAGTCAACTCACTATAAAGTATAAAAGGCAGCCGCCCTCAGACCTAACACACATTCTGTATTAAGATACTGAGGAGTGAACATGTCTGCGGTGAGTGAACAACAACTACCATCTATGACAATGCCTGCAGAAAAGTCTGAGACAATGCCTGCAGAAAATTTTATAGTAAAGCCTGAGACAATACCTACAGCAAAGTCTAAGGCAATGCCCATGGTAAAGTCTAAGGCGAAGTCACGTCAGCAGCGTCAAAAGCGACCACATCTTAAAAAGCGAAAAATTAAGACAGAACCTAAAATGAAGCGAGAACCAGAGCGTAAAGCTGCTACCACCATGAAGAAGATGAGTGTAGACGATTTACCGGTTATGATACCTATTAATGGAGAAATATATATTAAATTGGCGAAATATCAACAGAAAGTGATGGTTAACATTCGTGAATATATTACGGATCATACATCTGGGAGGTTACATCCTACCAAGAAGGGAATTTTGTTGTCATTGAGCGATTGGCACATGTTGAAGGAGCAAATAACGTCAGTGGATCTCATGCTTCAGAAAAAGGATCTGTATAAATGCAGTGACTGTCAGAAGATGGTTGAGTAGACAGCGAGATGACTGTATACTGTTTTAACAACATGGCGAGCTTAGTGGGTGCTATGATTTCATCACCCTCAGTGCAGAAGATTGGAGCGAAGGTTTTGAAGCTTGACAAGAACTTAGCTTTGACTCATATGGACATGTACATTTGATATGTAGTTCAAATAAAATTGTCTTCATATGTAGACTATGAAATTAACATGATCTATGTTCATGTGAAGTCAGTTGTTATAAAATGTTAAGTTCTTGTGAGTCTGCACATGTATTAACATAATAATTATTTGAAATAGTTTTGTTTGTATCATAATTGTACATATTTGTGATATTCAATAAAAACACATATGATGCTTTTCAACTTTTTATTTTTATCATACAATACTTGGATATAATACATAATAATACAATTCTTGAATATAATACATAATAATACAAAATTAACTATAATACCTAATATACGATATATGATATATGGTTTACGGGTCAATTAAAACCGCGTCAGGAACCTTGCGACTTTATATGTTGCAAAGCAAGACATATATTAACACACAACGCTTAAGTTAATAAAATATTACAACATTTATAAAGTCTTTATCATAAAGTTTAGTCAATTAAGTCTATTTTTCTTCATCTGTTTCACTCTGTTGCACCTCGCTGTCCATGTCACTTTCTTCATCACTGCGGTCATACTCCTCTTCCTTATCTAGCAGCTCTTCAAAGAATGCATTGTTTTTCCTTATAGCCGCCTTTAATGCCTTTGAATACTTGTAATGTTTTTCATCCACGAAGTAATTAAAGTCCTTTAAAATCTTTTGATAATGTTGGCTTTGTTCTAGACGCTGGGTATATTTGAATAGTCTCACAAAAAGTTGTTAAAGTCCATGTTTATAAATGGGTCGAAGGTCATAGCTTGCTATTTCACGCGCATCTTCAAGTCCTTGTTCTTCATATTCTGAAACCTTTTCTTGAAATTTGTCATCATAGTCATCGTAGACTTCTTGAACAATATCATACCGGACAGAGTCTATTTCTGACTCACTTTCAGAGTCTGTTTCTGACTCAGTTTCAGAACTCCTGTCATCAGCATTCTCACCACACTGCTCCATATGTTTGAGCAAAGCTTCTTCGCTGTTGTATAATGCACCACATTCTGTACAAGCATGTGCATTCTTTTCAGCCATGTTAACGCTTTGACTTTCCATAGAAGACTCATCTAAAGTTTCCGTGAAAGGTAGTTTTACAGTGTTTTCCATATCCGATTCTTCATCTACTTCTGACGTGTGAGCAACCTTTTAGTGTCTTTTAAGACTTTGTGGCCAATTGTAAGATTTTGAACAAATGTTGCATTTATACATCCTTTCGGTTCAACCTACACTATTCAAATGATGAGAAAGTCTTTAAACATAGCTTTATATACAACAACTTGTTGAACAACAACATGTTGAACATGTTGAACATGTTGAACTTGTTGAACATGTTGAACATGTTGAACTTGTTGAACATGCTGAACATGTTGAACATGTTGAACAACTTGTTGAACATGTTGAACATGTTGAACAACTTGTTGAACATGTTGAACATGTTGAACAATTTGTTGAACAATACCACGACGTAATATCTTCCAAAAATTATTCGAATACGTCTTTTAAATGGGCTTGCCATTCGAACACATGTTTGAATGGGCGCAGTTTTCCTACATGACTATCCACATTTTCACTTCCCATTTTCCAACAATCAACCCACCAACCAAGTGGTAGAATCGTTTGAAACGTGAAAAACTAAATTTGTTAAAGTTGGTTTAGAACCCTGATTTTTCCCTATTTCAACATGGTAAAATGTTCAAACTTATTTTATACATCATATGTTGTCAAAAAAACAAAATTTCTTAAAGTTGGTCTAGAAGCATCATTTTTCCACTACTGTAACATAAAACATAACATTGGACTTAACGTAGGGAAAATCCCATTCCTTCTCAAATTATTGATCGTTCCCACGCTCTGAACGAGTGCACTCTGAAACTTATCGATACGTTTCCCCACACTCTGAGACCTTTCATGTACTTATTCCTATGCTGTGTGTGTGTGTGTGTGTGTGTGTGTGTGTGTGTGTGTGTGTGTGTGTGTGTGTGTGTGGTTATTGTAATAGAACCATTGAAATATGACTAATTAAATATTATCATAATAATAATAGTGAAAATAGACATAGAAATATGGCTATTATGTTAAAAATGTCACAGAGTCACATAATGTCACAGATCACATTAAGTCACATAATGTCACAGTCGCATGTTGTCACATAATGTCACAAAAAACCAAAAACCAAAAGTTTGTCCAAGTTTTTCCAAGGAGAACAAAAAGGTCTGCTCTCGTCTTTGAATGATGTCTGTGGCTGCTCAACTACACAGTGTTACATGATAGGGGGGGGGGGGGTCATAAAAACCAAAGTTGCTCAGAATCGTCTGAAACGGATAACTATGCTGAAATCACAAAATTTTCTTACCCCTGGGGGGTGGGGGGTAGGGGGTAGGGGGTAGGGGGTAGGGGGGTAGGGGGTCATAAAAACCAAAGTTGTTCAGAATTTTCTTACCGGTGATAGTCGACCCCTTGGGGATGGAGAGGGGAGGGGGGAGGGGGGTGTTCCAGATCTCTCGTTTCCCTACTACTCTGAACGCGTTAAGATGAATCACGAATTTCTGTTACACCTGCTGCAATAACCCTGGATGTAATGATGGACTTGATCACGTGACCTGGATTTAATGCCTGGCCTATTCAGTTGACTCATATTTACTGTTGGACCTGTTCAAATGACCTTGGGTTTTATGTTGACCTGTTCCCGAAACTCAGGATTTACTGATTACTTAATAAACAAGATGAGACAATTTGCATGCAAACATTGGCTAGCAAACAATCAGTTCTTGAAATTTTGAAAAATGAAGATCGTTTGGTTTATCAAAGAGTGACCTTTTCTCGGAAGGCTTCAAGTTAAGGTCATGCTTGTATTTACAGATAGGTACTGCGATGTGAACATTGACGAGTGTGCCAGTGAGCCGTGTCTCCACGGGGCGACGTGTAACGATGGACGCAACGCGTATACCTGCAGCTGTGCGCCGGGCTATGCGGGTGACTTCCCATTCCCCTCACCTCCCGATTCCCCATTATCCCATCCAGTGAGCCGTGTCTACACGGGGCGACGTGTAACGATGGACGCGCAACTCGTATACCTATGGCTGCACGCCAGGTTATACGGGTGACCTCCCCCATCCCCCTTCCCACCCCACCATCTACCAAGCCCCACTCCGCATCTCCAGTTCCCAATACAAGGGCTTTGGTAAGAGGTCAGCGAATTCAATCCCATATTAAGTCAGGGCAAAAGCATATTCAAGCACAGTAGACACTCGTTGTAATGACATTGGTTATAACGACATTGGTTATAACGATATGGTGCTAATGACGATATAGTTTTGTGGTTAATTTCTTCGCTGTTTCAAACCTATAGATTATAATGACATCATGTATCGATCCCAGCTGTGTCGGTTCGCAAAAAAAAATCGATTCGTACTTCCCGGACTTTTATCGGGATAAATTACAAAGAAATGATAAGGGAACATCATTCTAAGTTTTTCAATATATGCACTGTCAACTTTAAGCCCTTACATGGGCTTTTAAAAAATATTTTACATGTTACTGTGCCCCTTTTATTGCCCATTGGTCAATATATTTATGATAAAATGGCATTTTGCTTAATGTTTCATGATTATTAGTCCCCCGCCGTCGCGTAGCGTGAAGCGGGGGACTATAGGATTCGGGTCCGTCCGTCTGTCCGTCTGTTCGTCCTTCGACACTTTTTGTCGGCCCTATATCTCCGTAATCACTCAAGTGATTCAATTGTTCTCTTGTACATGCAAAAACTATATAGTGGATCTGCGCAACGAGGGATTATTTTGAGATTTTCGCAAAAATTGGGAATATCAAAAAACTTTGAAAATTCAACACAATTAGCTTATTCAATGGGTGTTTGTCGGCGCCATATCTCCGTAACCATTGAAGCGAATTAATTGTTCTCTTTCACATGCGAAGACTATATAGTGGACCTGTGCAATGAGGGGTTATTTTGAAAATTTCGCAAAAATTTGCGGAAATTGGAAAACTTTGAAAATTCAACACAATTGAGCTATTCAATGGGTGTTTGTCGGCGCCATATCTCCGTAACGATTGAAGCGAATTAATTGTTCTCTTTCATATGCAAAGAATATATAATGGGTCTGTGCAACGACAGGTTATTTTGAGATTTTCGCAAAAATTGGGAAAACGGGAAATCTTTGAAAATACAGCACAATTGACCTATTCAGCGGGTGTTTGTCGTATTGAAATCCTGTGATTGCACGCCTGCTGGGGGGGGGGGGGGGGGTTAGTCAGTTTTACTGACATACTTGCTATTCCTACGATTTCTTTATACGTTAACTTGTCCCAACCTAATGAGGTAGAAACGACAATTTTTGACAGAAATTAAAGTAGGAATGCGTTATGGACCGTACTGTGCATTGTCCCGAATGTCGGCGTTTTTTTCAGATGTGCACTGTGAGACAAACATTGACGAGTGTGACTCGGCTCCCTGCATCAACGGGGCGACTTGCCGGGACGGCGTTAACGGCTATACGTGCGATTGCGTGCCTGGATACAGGGGTAAGTTGTACACGTGTCGTCGGTATGCTGTACATATGTCGTTGGTATGCTGTACACGTGTCGTCGGTATGCTGTGCACGTGTTGTCGGTATGCTGTACACGTGTCATCGGTATGATGCACATGTGTCGTCGGTATGGTGTACATGTGTCGTCGGCATGCCTTACACGTGTCATCGGTATGCTGCGCACGTGTTGTCGGTATGCTGTACACGTGTCATCGGTATGATGCACATGTGTCGTCGGTATGGTGTACATGTGTCGTCGGCATGCCTTACACGTGTCATCGGTATGCTGTACACGTGTCGTCGGTATGCTGTGCACGTGTCGTCGGTATGGTGTACATGTGTCATCGGTATGCCGTACTTGTGTCGTCCGTATGCTGTACACGTGTCGTCGGCATGTTGCACACGTGTCACCGGTATGATGCAAATGTGTCGGCGGTATGTTGTACGCGGGTCACGAGTATACCAAAAATAAAATTATCAAATCAATTTCCCTCCTTAGAGTGGTATTTAAAACATTTTTGCCGCTTCGATACGTTTCAAGGAAATAGAAGATGGCTTTGCTACTAACTTTGCGATTTCTGTGAAATTGAAAATAGAAAGCCAAGCAAAAAACTGCGAGAGAAACGCCCGCACCATTTCAATATACTCATTGCAAGTCATTATCTTACTGCGTGTTGACCAATTTAAAATCTTCAGCAAACTGAAGCCGCTAGTTTCTGTGTTTACTACAGGCACAGAGTGTGAGATCCAGCATAACGAATGTGAGTCATCGCCGTGCCGGACTGGCTCCACATGTGTCGATCACCTCAACTACTACACGTGCGTCTGCCAAGGAGGCTACACCGGTGAATAACCCTCGAGAGAGGTTTTCTTTTTTTTTCGAAGGGTGGGTGTGGGGGGAGGGGAGGGAAAGGAGGGGAGGGAGGAGGAAGGTGGAGTTGCACAGGGTTTTGGTTTAGCAAAAAAGGGGGGAATGTTGCGGAAATATTTGCCCAAAAATCATGACTCTTCATTTTCTAGCAAACAAATCGGGCTTGTGGTGGGGATGGGAGGGAGTAAACATCGCTCTTCCGCCCCACCCCCCACCCCCACCCCCATCGACAGGGTCAATTTGGGCTGAGCTGATCATGACTACAGCTTTATATAGAGGGGTATGTACACGCATTGGGCATATCTGCGTAGACTTAATACGCTTTTGAAACAGGTACCGCTTAGTTTTGGTCATATTAGCAGTATGTGATTTCAGGGATTGACTGTGAAACCGAACTGGACGAGTGTGCTTCGAATCCTTGTGAGAACGACGGGAATTGCACGGACGTTGTGAATGGGTTCATCTGTGACTGCCCGGAACTGACGTTGGGAACAACATGCATGACCGATCCGTGTGAATCTGATCCGTGTGGCGAGAGGGGAACGTGTGAGGTATAACGCTGGACTTCTGTCAAAACTTTCAGAAAAAAAGCCTCTCCGCACCCCGCTCCTAAAAGCAACGTGTGTATTAAAGGTGCAATCCAGGAATGTACTAGAATTTCCTGTTTATTATAGCCCGCCCGACGAAAGTCGGAAGGGCTATTATGTTTTTGACTTGTCCCGTGCGTGTGTGTGTGTGTATGTGTGTGCGTGCGTGCGTATTAAGTCTAGAAACGTGTTTCTATGCTAAAATCAGCCTAATTTGGTGAAAAAAATTTGGGGGTCCATTATGACTTCGTACCTGTGTGGACGGCTATTAGCGCAGTTTTTAAGTTTGTCAAGACCGAGCTTGTCCTAGGGTTTTGCTTCAATCAACTTGAAACCTATATGGATTGAAAGCTTGTTGGTTGTAGTTGTTCACCTGTCCTTTGGGACTGCGTCGGTTTGTCCGTCGGTCCGTGAGTGACCTCTGAACATAGGCGCAGAACGGCTATTAGTGCAGTTTTTAAGTTTTGTGGACCGAACTTGTCCTGGGGTTTTGCTCCAATCAACTTGAAACCTTTATGGATTGAAAGCTTGTTGGTTGTAGTTGTTCACCTGTCCTTTGGGACTGCGTCGGTCCGTACGTCGTTCCGTGAGTGACCTCTGAACTTAGGCTCAGAACGGTTATCAGGGCAGATTTTAAGTTTTGTGGACTGAACTTGCAATAGGGTTTTGCTTCATCCCTCCTCCCTGCCCCTGTCCCTTCTCCCTCTCCCCCGTCCCTCCTCACCCTCCCCCGTCCCTCCTTCCCTCTCCCCCGTCCTTCCTCCTTTCCCCTATCCCGGGTCTTTCCTCATCTCTCCCGCGTCTCTCCTCCCCTCCCCTCCCCTGTCCCTCCTCTCCCTGTCCCTCCTCCCCTGTCCCCTTTCCCTCCCCCTCCCCGTCCCTCCTCCCCTCTCCGTCGTCCTTCCTCCCCCTTCCCTCTCCCCCGTCCCTCCTCTCCCTGTTCCTCCCCCCTGTTCCCCGTCCCTCCCCCTCCCCGTCCCTACCCCCCTCTCCGTCGTCCTTCCTCCCTCTCCCCTCTCACGCGTGTCTCCTCCCCCTCCGCTCCCCTCCCCTCCCCCTCGTCCCTCCTTCCCTCGTTCCCCGTCCTTCCTCCAATGTCCCTCCCCTCCCCCTTCCCCTCCCTCCTCCCCCTCCAAAATTTTTGCGCTCCCTTCCAACCAATTTCCGAGATACGGGTATGCGAGTTTGACAAATGTATTGATTCAATGACAAATGCCAAATGTCAGCAAATATAAATCATGTACTGAACTTAAATCGGATTATCTTTTTAATTATTCAATAATACATGCCAACTTTCGATGTCCTTAAATATTTTACAATACTTTATTGCTGCTTTCAACGTGCAGAACAATTTGCAAAGTAAAGTATCTGTGTTTGATTTTGGATTTCTTGCTTGGATTACTATCATCTGAGGTAATTTTTAAAATGACATAAAAATGTACTTTCGCCATAGGTAAAGGGTCATTGCACCCCCCTTCCCGGTGAAGTGTCTCCTCCCCTTGAAATTGGGAAATTGTCCAAAATTCTGGATTTTTGGCTTGAACTTAGCCGTGACACGATTTTTTTCGGTCGACTTTTGATATAACGGTACACCATAGGAACCTGAAACCTTGCATGGTGATAAATGTAAATTGAAGATGTGCAACGTGGCATTGTGCCTAAGAAAACTTCTCTCAAGGTTGTGACAAACGGGGGGCAGGCGGGCTATACGTGCTCCAACGGACACATTTCTAGTTTTCTGTATTTGTTTATACGGCTTTGATCTCATGCGTAAAAGTGAAAAAAAATCCTCCCTCCCTCATCTCGCTTCGGATCCATATATTTCCCCTTCGATGACAGGGCAGTCGAGGGACACCCCATGATTTTTTGTTTACAGTTGGAACAGGCTTGTATCCGTCCACCCCACACCCCCCCCCCCCACACACACACACACACAAACGGGGTTTTAGTCTCGGAGGGGGACTATAGGTTTGGGCATGGTCCATACGCCCGTCCCTCCGCTATATAGATGACCTATCACAGTGGGTAGGTGCGCATTAAGTTTATTTTGATCTTGACCCAGTTTCAAGGTCACAACTGCCATCATCATGAATTTTAATATTCCATTTGGGGACTCTGCTCTCAACGATGAACTTGTATTTTGCTCTGGATAGTTGCGCGTTATATTCATTTCGGCCTTGACCCGATTGCAAGATCACAGCTTGCCGCCATCATAGATTTATTTTCAATTCCAGTTGGGACGCCGTTCTCTCCATGATGATTTAGACGTGCACTCGCAGACAACTTCTGTTATTTTTTTCAGGTCGACACCAGCGTCGAGCAGCATTTCACAGCATTCTGCACTAACTGTGTGTCGGGATTTTCTGGTGAGTTCGTTGATCATCTTTTACCCGCAGGCAAATTTGTTTATCTGCGCCCCTCAAAAAGTCTTAAAAGTGTTTTATTTTGAAAATTAAAACTGCATAAAAAGTCTTAAGTTTATCTCAGTGTACTTAAAACTGACATGTTTCACAAATAATTTAAGGCTTTTTGCGGCTAAAAATAAGTGCTTGTTTTTTTTTTTCAATCCGAAAGTGCTTGAAAGTTCTTATTTTTGTGGCAAAGGCGCTTCAAAATGCTCACTTTTTTATGTAGACATGATTTTTTTTTCATGTGTAAAAAGGCTTTTTCAGTTGCAAAAAAAGAACATCCATATTTTCGTCTCTCTGTGTGTGTGTGTATCAGGTACCCTGTGTGACCACGGCCCGTGTCAAGACAACGATGACGCCTGCCAGAATGGTGGTACTTGCACCAATGGCATCACAGGCTCTGGAGTAAGTAAACGGAATCTCAAATTATAGTAATAATAAAAGTAATAATGGATGGATGGATGGATGGATGGATGGATGGATGGATGGATGGATGGATGGATGGATGGATGGATGGATGGATGGATGGATGGATGGATGGATGGATGGATGGATGGATGGATGGATGGATGGATGGATGGATGGATGGATGGATGGATGGATGGATGGATGGATGGATGGATGGATGGATGGATGGATGGATGGATGGATGGATGGATGGATGGATGGATGGATGGATGGATGGATGGATGGATGGATGGATGGATGGATGGATGGATGGATGGATGGATGGATGGATGGATGGATGGATGGATGGATGGATGGATGGATGGATGGATGGATGGATGGATGGATGGATGGATGGATGGATGGATGGATGGATGGATGGATGGATGGATGGATGGATGGATGGATGGATGGATGGATGGATGGATGGATGGATGGATGGATGGATGGATGGATGGATGGATGGATGGATGGATGGATGGATGGATGGATGGATGGATGGATGGATGGATGGATGGATGGATGGATGGATGGATGGATGGATGGATGGATGGATGGATGGATGGATGGATGGATGGATGGATGGGTGGGTGGGTGGGTGGGTGGGTGGGTGGGTGGGTGGGTGGGTGGGTGGGTGGGTGGGTGGGTGGGTGGGTGGGTGGGTGGGTGGGTGGGTGGACGGATGCATGGATGGATGGATGGGTGGACGGATGCATGGATGGATGGATGGGTGGACGGATGCATGGATGGATGGATGGATGGGTGGATGGGACTTAATAATGTGTCGTGTTTGTTTTGCTTCAGAGTGATGCGACTGCTGTTGCTGAGTGCACCTGCGCGGACGGATACAGCGGTGACGACTGCAGCGATGAAGGTAACGGGAACTTCTTTTTATCCCCCCTCTAACGAGGGGATGTAGGTTTCAGCTTGTCCGTCTGTCCGTCTGTCCTTCTGTCTATTCGCTTTTGTCCGGGCTGTATCTCCGAAAGTATTTGTTGTATAACTTTTTTCTTTGGCACACGGTTAGAACCTATATTGAAGGTGTGCAACGTCGCCTTATTTTTGAAATCAACCAGAAATTGTCAAAAATACGACTTCTCAAAAATAGCTGCTTTCATGAAATTTGTTAGCACGGAGATGTCCGGTTTTGTCCGGACGAGTTGTCCGAAACTATTCAGTCCAGCGTTCTGAAATTTTATGCAGTGAAAATATATTTTGTACATGTGTAAAATTGCATTATTTTTGAACTCGGCCAAAAATTGTCAAAAATACGACTTGTCAAAAATGCATATTTTTGGAAACTTGTTTGCATGGAGATAGATTTCGTTCAGACCAGTTATCCGAAACTGTTCAAACCATCGGTCTGAAATTTTATACAGTGAAAATATATATATATTGTAGATGTAAGAATTGTAGAAATGGATGTTTTAAAACACGAGATGACGCAATAATGACGTCATAGGGTGTTTCAGAACACCCATGGGTGTTTTAAAACACTTTCCGTCATGACGAAAAGTGTTTTTCAACACCCATGTGTGTTCTACAACACTTTTCGGCATAACTATGGACCATACTATGTGACGTCGTAATAGGGCGGCGTAACCATAGTGATGAAGTGAGGACCCCCCTTACTTCTATTCCGCAAAGGGGGAATATATGCGATCGACTGCGTGTCGGTCGGTCTGTCGGTCGGTCTGTCGGTCTGTCATCAAGAGCTTGTTAACACGATAACTTAAAAACTGCTGCAAGGATTTTCATGAAACTTGGCATGTCGCTTCTATGGGAACAAACACAGATCGATGTTGTAAATGGGCTAGGTTCGTCCAAGGAAAATGGACCAGCTGGACTTAAAATATTTCAGCTCTTTATTGACTATTGATGGCCGTATTTAACTGATGGGGGGCCTGTGGGGAATATGTGGCTATGCACACTGCTCTAGTTTTTACATAAAGTTGTCATAGGCTATTTGCATATGTGGCTATAAGCATAATTTTTATTTTAGTAGCTAACTTTTTTTAAAAAGTAGATAACTTTTGTCATGTTTAACCGATTTTAATCAAAATTTTACCGTTTGAACCAGTTTTATGTTTAGTTTTTGCATGAAGTTGTCACAGGCTATTTGCATATGTGGCGATAAGCATAATTTTTTCATCTCAAATCTTTATTTTAGTAACTTTTAAAAAAGTAGATAACTTTCGTCATGTTTAACCGAATATAATCAAAATTTTACCATTTGGTCCAAGTTTGTGTCTAGTTTTTTACCATAAAGTGTCACAGACTATTTGCTTATGTGGCTATAACCATAATTTTTTCATCTTAAATTTATTTTTAGTAACTTTTAAGCCTGTGACAACTTCATGTAAAAACTTGACATAAAAGTGGATCAGACGGTAAAATTTTGATTGAAATCGGTTAAACATTACGAAAGTTATGTACTTTTTGGTTTTTTGAAAGTTACAATTTTGGGATGAAAAAATTATGCTTAGCCACATGTGCCCATTTCTACCCTACCGATGTACAAAGTCGTATTATTTTTAAATCGACCAAAAATTGTCAAAAAAAACGACTTCTCAACTATACATGTTTTTACTGCAAATGTATATATTGTAGATGTGCAACATCGCATTATTTTTGAAATCGGTGAAAAATTGTCAAAAATACGACCTGTCAAAAATGTATACTTTTATGGAAACTTGTTTGCACGGAGATAGATTTGTCCAGACGAGTTTTCCGAAACTATTCGGTCCAGCGTTTTGAAATTTAATGCAGTGAATATATATATATTGCAGATGTGCAAAGTCGTATTATTTTTGAAATCGGCCAAAAATTGTCGAAAATACGAATTCTCAAAAATATATATATTTTATGTAAACCTGTTTGCACGGAGATACGATTTTGTCCAGAAGCGTTCTCCGAAATTATTCGATCCATCGTTCTGAAATCTTATGCAGTGAATATATATACTGTATATTGTAGATGTGCAACGTCGTCTTATTTTGTAAGTCGACCAAAAATTGCCAGACAATGTAGGGTTTTCAATTTCATTGAATTTACTAACATCCATTGACATCATGTGTTATACGGGATATCCTGCCTCACTGTTTAAACTGAAATTTAAAACAGTAAACCACCACGTCCATCACCAATCAATAACTGCGCATAAAAGAAGCCAACATTCTTGTAATTCGTTTATAGTTTAGGGAATCCATAATCCGTAATAGCTGCATCATCCTCTCTCCGTATGCAAACATTAAGACGTCAGAATGAAGTCGGGTCGACGTCGTGACCCGATGTTTCCGACGTCGGACTGACGTGCCGGTTTTGGTTGTATATGAAATGGAACCGACGTCGGGTTTTCAACGTCAGAATGACGTCGGGTTCCGACCTAAATCCGACGTCGGAATTAAGTCGGTTTTATGTTGTATATGAAATTGGAACCGACGTCGGGTTTTCAACGTCAGAATGACGTCGGGTTCCGACCTAAATCCGACGTCGGAATTAAGTCGGTTTTAGGTTGTATATGAAATTGGAACCGACGTTGGATTCCGACCTGAAACTGACTAGAGTTATATAATTAATAGATAATTAATTATTCAACTGCTGTTGTGAAATACATAAGAAAGCATTTTCCATGTAAATTTTTACATTCTAGGAAGAAAAATACCGACGCGCCATCAAAATTCTAAAATTCTCATGTTAAAAAATTACGTTTTTTCTTCCTCTTTTTCAAAATGACTTCCATTTCCGGTGAGCGATAATAATGTTCATCGCTTTTTGGTCGTTTTTGCAACGTCGGAATGACGTCAGAAAACCGACGTCGCCTCGACGTTTTTGAAGTCGTCGCGACCAAAATACAACCTTTTTTTCAACCAAAAAAAAGACCTCGGTTGTTTGCTGGAATGCTGACTCTAATTTCAGGCCTTCCTTTATCGCTCACCTAATCCCTTGCATGAACAGTAAAGCTAAAAACTGAAGCATGCCTAGGTGGCTAATAAAGCTGCAGAGTATTTAAACTAATTAAATAATTTAAATTAATTAAACTATCCCTATACCGTTTTGAACTACCTCTTTATTGCAATGTGAATCGCTGTCAATTTTTTAGATTCCATTGGGAAAAAGAGCGCGCAGGAGAGCGACAACGCGAGCGTGTTGGACGCGGTACGCAAGCATCCGTATCCCGCGATTGGTGGTCTGGCCGCCCTGATTGCGATCTGCTTGAGTGAGTCCACTGTTATTTTATCTTGCCTTTTTTTTGTTTCTAGCTAATTATTATCCCCTCGCCCAACTTTGTTTTCGAAGGGGATATAGGATTTGGTTAGTCCTTCCGTCCGTCACGCTTTTGGGTAGTGGTCTTGTATGCACAACTCCTCCGAACGGGTAAGCATACACATTTCAAATCCTGTAGATTTTCTCCTCATGTATTGTAGTTGTGCACCTCGTATTCAGTTTGATCGACTTTCCATTTGTTTAGCCAAAATTGAGGTCGAAACTTATTATAATTTTCGATTATAAGGCTCTATGATCTAAGTTTTGTATGCACAACTCCTCCGATCGGTTAAGCACGCACATTTCAAATCCTATACAGATTTACTCCTCATGTAAAAACGTGCAAGGGGCGAGGGGATTTGCAGTGCTCCGGTGCTATTATTATTATTATTATTATTATTATTATTATTATTATTATCGGGGTTGGGTTGGTAGGGGAGCTGGTGATGGGGTAAGGTTGGTACAATTTTTGTGTCCCATTTCATTCAACGCTTGTCTTTCTACTCAAACCAACGATTTCATTATTAGACTTCGCTCACGATAAGATTACTTACTACCACCCCCTCAGTCTTCTCGCCCACCCACTGCGAAAACACAGCGCTTGGCATAACAAACCGTTCTATGGTTCCTCCCACAGTCATCATTTTACTGGTGATGCGAAGGCGGAGGAAGAAGAAGCAACAAGAGGCGAAGAGGGAACAGGAGGAACGCGAATTCCAGGAGCAGCGCGCGCAGAGGAACACGACGTGGACGCGAATAGGGCAAACACCAACGCCGTCAGAGCGCGGGCCCCCAGGAGTCAATGGCCACCCCAAGAGGGCGTCCTGGGACACTGGGATGGATAACTTCTTCGCTTACTGATCCGGCGCTCCTTACCGCAGAAAAAAAAAACATTCCCCACCTTACTCCCCTGGCTGACTGGGGTACAATGGCTACTTACCGAACGATGCGATACAGTTTCAGCTTTTTTTCTATATCCTTAATTAACCTCCCGTTTGTTTTATGAAGTAACACTTCTGCAGGGGAAAAATGTGCGTGCAAACTGGCGAATGTGGTGCTCCTGTTGTAGAGACTACACCGCCAGAGGGAGCAGCCAATCACTATCTTGGAAACACTGCATAGAGCTCCCGTGGTGATATTCTGTGTCGTAAAAAAGAGACTGAACTTTAAGGTTTAAAGATAATATCTCTTGATTGGGGTTACGAGAGTGTAATGCATTTGCTAACTTTATTTTATTGTTATTTATTTGTTTGTTTATTTGACAAAAGTTTTTGACCCGGAATTAATTTTCATATTTTTATTCCATTGGTTTTTTTTTTAAGTCGTACCTTTCTTTCCTGCAGAATCATCTGAATCTGCAAACTGCGCGTGCGCGCGCGTGTGTGTGTGTGGATGTTTCTTGAACCGACTCGAATCCTCTTTGAGGATTCTGTACAATTCCTATGCATCTTTGTGTGATTTTTGTTCTTTTTAGAATGTGATATTTTGGGTTTTAAAAAATGGATCATGTGTCGTTTTAAAAACAGCTGACCTCTTATGATGTTTCGCTGTTTTGTATAAACACAGAGCAGTTGAATATTTTTTTAAAAGTAATTCCTCTCTTAATGAATAGTATCCTAGCGGAATCCCCAGTGGGTCTGCAGCATAAATAGGTGTTATACACAACAGACCTAACCACCATAGAGGTTGGCTATTGGACAACAACGTAGAACTTGTAACTGTTTTAAAAGCAACTAAACCTGTAATAGGGCTGATATTACAGTTGCATTAATAAGTAGCTATTGGTGTTATTATATGGTGTGAAATCGATGGAGGAAGAAAGCGTACCATCCATGGAAATCCATGTTCCATCCATTGAAATCCATATTTATCATCAGGCTAAAGAGTGAATTGAGCGAGTAGCACGGCGGGGAGTGAACACTTTATTTGGATTAAATTGACAATTTATTTTGAAAAAAAAAACATTGTTGTAGCACTTACTACCCATCGATGTGTTTGTTAAGTTGTACGCTGCCGTGTTGCGTTGCCGTCCGTAGCTCTGTTGTGTTTTTTATGGTTCTCTGTCGCATTGTAGCTCCCCTTCGCTGTGAGATTTTGTATTCATGTGATGTATCACTGTACGGTGCCGTATCGCTTTGTGGTTTCGCATCGCTTTGAAGTATTGTATCGCTGTGCGATGTCGTATTGGTCTGTGTTGTCGTATCGCTTTGTAGCGTCGTATCGCTGTGAGATTTGGTATTCATGTGATGTATCGCTGCACGATGTGGTATCGCTTTGTAGCTTCGTGTCGCTGTGAGATTTATTATTCATGTGATGTATCGCTGTACGATGTGGTATGATATCGCTGTGTGGATCTATCGTTGTGTGGTTTCGTATCACTTTGTAGTGTCGTGTCACTGTGTGGTTTCGTAGCGCAGTGTGATGTCGTATCGCTGTGTGATGCGGTATTGTGTGATACCCATCATGTGATGTTGTATTTCTGTGTGATGCCGTATTTTTTTAGTCCCACGCCGCCGCGTAGTGCGAAGCGGGTTACTATAGGATTCGGGTCCGTCCGTCCGTCGACACTTTTTTGTTGTTGGCGCTATATATCAGTAACCACTGAACTCATTCAATTGTTCTCTTGCACATGTTAAGACTATATAGTGGAGCTGTGCAACGCTTTTGAGGTTTTCGCAAAATTGGGTAAATGGTAAAACTTTGAAAATTCAACATAATTGACATATTCGGTGGGTGTTTGTCGTATTGAAATCCTGTGATTGCACGCCTGCGGTGGACTTAGTCAGTTTTTACTGGCATACTTGTTTGATGTCGTATCGCTGTTCGATGTCCTATTGCTCTGTCTTGTGCAATATCCAGTTGTACGAATATTAAATTGCAACACGGTTTTGTTTTAATGAAGGACTGGAGTGGTATTCTACTCTGTCCTTATTTTTAAGGATGTCCTTATTTTTAAAAATAAGGATAAAAAAGTTATTCTGCTCTATCCTCAAACTTAACAAAGTTTTTTTTAAAAATAAGGATAAAAATTAAGGATGAACCATCTAATTTCAAGAATAAGGACGTCCTTAAATATAAGAACAGAGCAGAATACCAGTCCTGTACACCTACAGCGCTTAGTTGTGCAATCTTGGGTTGTACATGGCGTTTTTAAAGCAGTGTTTTGCATTATATCGAGCTGTACACTGGTTCACAGCAGCGCCGCCTAGTGTGCTGTACTCACGTGAAAAACTGTAAAAAAAAAAAACAAACAAAGAAATCATTTAAATTAAAAAAAGGTTTGCTTTTCTTTTAGCTGCAGGTCTGCGTTTTGGTTGACGGGAATCACTCTCTTGCACAATTATATCTGCTTTTGTCATAATTTTGTCATTTAGGCGCCATCAGTTGGGTGGTCTTGTCCTGTTTCCATAGAGATTTACAAAAATGTGATTTTAGAAAAAACAACCAAGCCAAAAGTTTAAAAATTTAAATTTTTAGGATGTGGAAGAGTGTGATTAGAAAGCCATTGTGATGACGTATTTCATGATTCTGTCTTTGTAATACATTGTTTTTGTTATAGCAGTTTGTAATTCTAGATGACAATAAAAGTAATTCATGTTAATATTGTCTAAAAATTGCGAGTTCAGTGGGAGGGGGAAGAAGTGAAAGAGAAAAGATGCAAGGGAAAAGAACAATCATTTATCTGACCAGCAGACTTTCGTCGGTCAGGTCTAGTACTGGCACTCTGGCGTCGTCCGTATGTCCGTATGTGTCCGTGGATCTTATGTGTGTATCTTCCTTTTACTACCCCACTCCTCTAAAGGTCTAGGTGAAATCGCTGCAAATTTGCATAAGGATGCGTCCCCCGGTGTGTGTCATCTTGTTGTTTTTTTTTTTTTTTTTTGTGATACAATGAAAAATAACGACCTGGAGAACTTGTACGGGGTGGGGGGGGGGGGGGGAGGTTAGAGAGGGGCTTGAGATAAAATTGGGACAGTTGTAGGCTCAGGAAAGGGCGATTTAAAACAGGGAATAATTCTCAACCAGCAGTATCATTTGTCAGCAGGGTTGCCACAGTCAGAAAATCTCTTTAGTTAAGAAAGATCAGGAAAGTATATGCAGAAATGTAAAAATTCATGGAAAATTTCGGGAATTTCGGAATTATTACATATTATTTTTTATAGACGTGTGGTTTTCTTGTAACATCATTTTTGTACCAGTGTTCGCGATGATGAGAGTGTCAAATATGGAACCTCGCGGTTTGCAAGAGCACAAGCAATAGACATCTACGTATATTCTGTAGCGTCACTCAAATTACTAAACATATTTATCAATTCTGCCAGTATGTAGGCAGTGGCCAGTTATTTTGGCGATTTTTAATCGTGTTCAAAATCTGATGTTTTTGACAGCAGTTGTATATCGAAATTGCAATGCATACATCAGTTATCGTAACAGAATTCCGAACTCCAGCCCCAACTCTTATTAAAATACGAGAGTCTGTCTAAATTGCCCGCAGTTCCAATTAAAATGAGATCCGACCTATACCTGTGTCTCTTTCCCCCCAGAAGAATCACCTGGATGCAGCACTGGTTATTCACATGAAATTATATCACTCACGCTGCATAAAATTATGAATTGCTGTTCAGTATTAGACGCCATTTTACCTGAATTAAGACCACAAGTCCGCGTAAAATCTTCTGGCTCACTGCCATGGGTAGTGTTTGTTTTACGGTATCAGTAGATGTCGTATAATGTGTGAAAAAATGACACGACTGAGCGAACTGAGACTGGTCTGAGACTAAGACTGTTCCGAGGTTAAGACTGGTCTGAGGTTAACACTGGTCTGAGGTTAACACTGGTCTGAGGTTAAGACTGGTCTAGTTTAAGACTGGTCTAAGGTTAAGACTGGTCTGAGGTTAAGATTGATTTGAGGTTAAGACTGACCCGAGGTTAACACTGGTCTGAGGCTAACTCTGGTTTGAGGTTAAGACTGGTCTAGTTTAAGACTGGTCTAAGGTTAAGACTGGTCTGAGGTTAAGATTGATTTGAGGTTGAGACTGGCCCGAGGTTAACACTGGTTTGAGGTTAACACTGGTTTGAGGTTAAGACTGGTCTAGTTTAAGACTGGTCTAAGGTTAAGACTGGTCTGAGGTTAACATCATTTCATACCAGGCTGTCCGGAAAGAGCGGATAAAAAGTTAGGGTTAAAAATGAGTTTTAACAATTATATGGCCGAAAAGTTTCAGAACCTCTGTATATGGACTTGAAAATTTAAAAAATTGTAGGCACCATGTCCGAGTAAACGTTCAAGAGACTGGATTTTTATTTGCAGGTAGGCAGACCGTATGCATGGGTTATTTTTCGATTTTCTCAAAAACCTTCAGAATGCCAAAAATTTGAAAGTTTTTCTCTTAAATGAACTCGTGCATTGACGGATTTGTATCCACGATATTTCGATAACCATATAGCTATTCGCTTCTTTTAATTTTGGATTTTTCCGAAAAATGGTAAAATTAACAAAAAATTTTGCACATAGAAAACAAACTTAAGAAAAACCTAAATTTCTACATGTATCTGAATTACTATAAAATTTCTTGTTTGTGTAACAAATCTTACGAAGATTTCGTTACAAACTTAATTGTTATTCGCAAACATTCCCCAATACTATGAGAACTCATTTAAAGTCTGCGACCTATTTAAATGAAATCATTTACTGGACTGCCATTCTCATTGCTGCTTTTGGCTACTGCCTTGAAAAAAAAACAAAGAAAGAAAAACAATAGATATCTAAGAAAGGGCTGGTTGGGCAATGCCACAGAGAAGACACAGAAAGCAGACGGCAGCGAAATAGATTCTGGCGAAGAATAGGCGGAATCCAAACCCGTGACGACGAGCACCACAGGAAGTTCCTGTACTTGGTGAGTATTTCTGTTAAGGGAGGCGACTGTAAACCAGCTGTCCAGTGTTACCCAAAGTGAGTACATATATGAAGCCATTAGTTTGGCGAAAACGGTGGTGTGTCCAATTGTCAATTTTCTGTCACAGTTGCCTATTCAGTTCTCTTTTGAAAAGTTGCTTTTCTGGTGATCCCCCAAAAATTAGCTAGTTGGGGGAGGAGGTATTAAAAAAATATTTAGTGGCCAAATTTCAAAATGCTTCTTTCCCCACAATTTGGATCGGATTAAGTAAATGTTGACTGGTCGATTCTCTTTTAAAAAGTACCCTTTTTTGGCGATCCGCCAAAAATTGGCTAAATGGTCATTTTAAAAAAATTTAGTAGCCAATTTTCAAAATGCTTCTTCAACAATTCTGACCGGATTCCTTTAAAATTGTGTTAAATGTTCTCAGGATTTTTCTCCTTCAAAAATTACATTTTTGACGATTCTTCAAAAAAACTGTCCAACTGGCGGTATTTTAAATCTTTGTTTTCCAAAATCCGTTGGTGCTACAGTTTGATTAGATTTATTCGAAATTTTAGAATATTACTCTTTATTTGATGTTTTCCGCGACATTTGCCCCATGCCGCCCTTTGAATGTTTTAGAGCTCAAGTTTTTCAACACAATTCTTTTACAAGTAATTTTAGTCAGATGGCTTTAATTTTTTAGGCGTAGTCCAGCGTTAGGACTTCCTTGAAATGAATTTTTTGGGATCCGCTAGAGATTGACCAATTGCTGATCTTTGAAAAATTTTAAGTAACCGGTTTTTTGGCGAGCTTACGATCCTTTTAATACTTGATTCACTGGATTACTGGACATTCTATTTTATTTGGGCTGTGATGACCATACAATGATGCTTGGTATCATTATATATCTCGAAGAATTGATATACATATATATAGGTCGACAATTTTCAAAAGTGGGTAACATTTTTCACATTTACCGTCGAGACGTCCGAAGCATCCGTAGTCTGTCGAGGCATCCTTAGTCTGTCGAGGCATCCGTAGTCTGTCGAGGCATCCTTAGTCTGTCGAGGCATCCTTAGTCTGTCGAGGCATCCGTAGTCTGTCGAGGCATCCGTAGTCTGTTGAGGCATCCGTAGCATGTGTGCGTATGTCCTCTCTTGAACAATTCTTTGTTTTATCTGCCAAAGATTGGTCAAATGGCGGAAGTCGTTGATTTTCTTGGTTGCCAACTTTCAAAATTCTCTTCCTCAATTTTGATCGGATTGCTTTCAAATTTTATATGAATGTTCCGCACGTCTTGTCTTTAAAACTCAATTTGTGACGACACACCAAAATATAAGAACAATCTTGGTGCCCAAAAATTTTAGTCATAAGAAAGGGAAACAAAGAAGGAAAATCTTAAGCGAAGAGGTATTGTCTGCTGTAGGTTACAAACCTGCCGAGTTGTCTGAGGAGCAGCTGGAGAAGAGGCAACAGAAGGCCAAACAGCGACGGGAGATGGCGGCCAAGAAACAGGAGAAAGATAAGGTGGGCATGGCAAAAAAAACAATAAATAAAAAAATAAAGAAAAACAAACAACTGTCAGTGCTGTTGTGTTATAAGGACAGGATTTTATAACTGATATGGATAGTATTGTTTTCAAATTGAGCATGGTGAAAAGGTGGTATTAAAGAAAGATAAGGTGCGCATATTCTCAATGCTCTCATCTGTATTTAAAAAAACAACTGTCAATGCTGTATTACCGTAACTTAAGGCTAGGCTTTTAGAACTGAAGTGGGTAGTATTGCGTTCAAATTCAGTAGATCTTAGAAAATTTCAAGTTCAGGACTGCTTTTCTCTTGATACCATTTATACATCACATTCATCGCTGTCTTGGATTGGCAGTCGAAATTCGTTGTTAACACGATAACACAAACAGTACCTGACGGATCATTACTCAATGTTACACAAGGCTAAACCAATCCAAAAGAATGATCCAGCCGCCATTTTGATTTTTCCATTATTTCTTGAAAACACGAGTTAAGATTTTAAATTTAGCTCACGCACTACTTAGCCAATGAATGGGGTCTAGGCGGTCTCTCCCCCCCCCCCCCCCGGCGGACTCCCCCTATCAACTCCCCCTGGCGATCTCCCCCCGTACGCTGATTCCCCCCATGGCAGATTTTTTTTAGTCATTAAAACTTAAACCAACAAAACTTGTACATTTCATTCCTTTATTCATTTCAACATCACCTTTCATCTACTTTCATAATTATCAATAGAAAATGAATCTGCTTTAAAATCCAATTACGAAAATACAATCAAACACTTACAAGCGATCACGAAATTTAATTTACAGATCACCAGCTGTACTGTGTCTCCCAAATAAAAATCACCTTACAGTTTTAAGTTATACAATCAGCACAACATCAGCACAATCATTCGAAAACTCAATACATCAATCACTTAATTACATATATTAAAAACATCAATAACCCTTTGGTCTTCATACATCAGTAAGGAAAGCGAGTTTGTGGGGAGGGGGGAGAAGGGAAAAAAAGGAATGAAATGTACATGTTTTGCTGATGCAAGTTTTTAAAAAATCTACCCTGGGGGGGAGAAGGGCGGGGTGGAAGACCGCCATGGGGGAAACCGCCGGGGGGAAAGCGCCAGGGCGGGGGAGATCGCCTGTTCACCAATGAAGGCACGCTTCAGGTTGATTTTAGCAGCGATCACCACAGCTGAAATTGCCGACAGTCCCCATTTTTTATTTTCATTACTGTTAATCCTGTAAACTGAAACTACTTAGCTGATAACAGCCAAATTTTAAACTCGCCTGAACTATTATAACTGAAAAGCACACTGAGTTTTATTTAGGGTATCGGTTAAAATAATCCACCATCTTGTATTTCACCTGCATTTCTTGTGAACATAACACAAAAAAATACTTGGCAATTCGAAACCAAAGTTGTAAATTTATCTGTCGAGAAGCAGATCATATCCAGATCATTCCATGCTCAACTTCTGAGGTAATCCTCAAAAAATTGACGCAATATCAGCTTTGAAAAGTTCAGGGAATCCAGTTTTTTTTAATGGTTCTTGTGCAGCATGCAATGTTAGCCAGTTCTATCAGAATTGTCCAGGACTGGTATTCTGCTCTGTCCTTATATTTAAGGACGTCGTTATTCTTGAGATTAGATGGTTCATCCTTAATTTTTATCCTTATTTTTAAAAGTCTTTGTTAAGTTTGAGGATAGAGCAGAATATCTTTTTTATCCTTATTTTTAAAAATAAGGACATCCTTAAAAATAAGGACAGTGCAGAATACCACTCCAGGGTTTTTAGGCTGCGCAAGAGGTGCAAATGCAAGCTTTTGATAAATTTTCAAGGACCTGTAGAAAAACAGTTTTTAAAAAATGTCTCTACAACTTTGTGACCATCCTACAAACGTTTTGATACTGATCTCGGCTGATCACAATGTCCTTGTACATTCTTGTTATAATAGAAATGTGTAGAGTTTTCGAGAGTCATCAAATCAGTTTAAATGGAAGTTGTCGCGACCTTTAAAATATTGTCAAAATTCAAAAAAAAATTCGAAAAATCATTAACCCTTTTAAGATGTGACAAGTATTTATAACATTTCTGGTTGTGATTTCATCTCGCATGCTCAAACGACACTGTCTCTTCATTTCTTTACAGTAATGGAACTCATGGTAATCAAAAACATTTTCAAGAACTTGAAATTTCACCTCAAATGCCTAGATACAGACAGTTGACAAATGTAGGAAGAACCCGGTACAGTGCAACGTCCCTGGACATTTTTTTTTTTGGGGGGGGGGGGGGTATTTGGAGGCTGTTAAATTGTTAGATGATCTGTGCAGATAGAGTAATAGAATTTAATGTTTCTGCATTTTAGCTCTTAGTTTTATTTATATTATATGTTATTTTTCCTTCTGTTGCAGACAGACTGTTAAACTGTGTGGCGTACAAGACTGTTTCAACCCCAAGAAATAATGTGCTCCGAGTGCAAGACTGTTTCAACCCCAAGAAATAATGTGTTCCAAGTGCTTTTGTGCAGTCTACAGTGTAATAAACAAAACATGAACGCAAAAGGAGCTGAGACACGGTCAGCAGACAGATGTTCGTAGTGACTGTTCCACCTGCAAAACGATACAGCACATCCTGTTGCTTTCCGTTTCTCGTTGAAATGCCGGAGTTGAATCGGATGGAAACGGTCCCCCGAGTTCTACGTAGTGGCTGGTCCAGTTGTGTCAGCCAACCTTCATGTGCGTGTGTTGAAATACCAGGGAGAAATGTTCATTCTGTACCATTATGATCCATGACACAAATAGCGTTCGCGTACATGTCTGGCGAAGTGCGCCAAAATTTCAAAAAAAAAAAAAAATAGAGGAAAATTTCAGGGTTGGTAATATCCTGGAAACTTATGGAAACTGGAATTTGAGATCTTTTTCCAGATTTTTGAAACTCCTTTGCTGAAAATCCTAATTATTTTACTGCTCTTCATTGAACATATGGAATATGGAGATCCGGTCGGTTCGAACTTTTTCGTGAAAAAATATAAACAGATCGCCGGTATTGATGACTTAACAGAGTCGCTTAAAATATCACTGACATTGTGAAGTATATGTTGCGTAAATATTGTGTAAATATAAATCTCTCTGAAAAAAAACTCGAATACTACTCCAGAACTTTCCGGAATCTCCTAGAATTTTTTCGGTGGAGGTCGAAAGATATAAATTTTTGCTTTTATTTTGTTTTAAAATCGGGTGAAAAAAATAAGAATGGGCGCGATATTAGGTGAAAATATGCATATTTTCCATCGAGACATGGGAATTTGTCTGGGTAAGTTGCGAGGAAGGGGGTCTCGAACCTTTTCTTTCATGACCATTTTAATGTTGAGGGCAAAGGGTGGCGAAAACTGGACAAACGCGAACGCTGTTGCGAAGGTCGAGATATCTTGTTTGCTCGTAGTAAGCGTTGTTAGTGAGTTGCTCCGTGCGCAGGAGTAAGTAAAAGGCCTTGAATAATTGTGTGAAATTCTGTAATGTAGCGTACTTAAAGAGGCAACTTTCGTGTGACTATTGCATGATTTTGATCATTAACTGAAGCAAAATTTCATAAAATTCATGTTTTTAAAAAGTGAAGCCAAACAAAAGCACTTCAGTGCTTGAACCGAACACCTTTCCTCCGCCCCCTCCCTCCTCCGCCCCTCCCTCCTCCGCCCCCTCCCTCCTCCGCCCCTCCCTCCTCCGCCCCCTCCCTCCTTCGCCCCCCCTCCTCCGCCCCAGAGCGAGCAAATTGAATCGATTCCAAAAAAGTGGAGTACATTTGGGGCGAATGGTTTTCACGTGAATATCTAGTATCCATACTGTTGCTTTTTGATAAAATCTCAATTTTAATCTGTAAAAGAAACCATTTTCGTTTACGCACCGGCATAACTGGCTTGGATAGTTGCTTCTTTAAGTGATATTGTTCCCAAAATGTCTAGTTTTGTGAAAAGTCAACCTTTTCTGTACCGTTATTAATTTGGTAACCGAGCAAAATGTTACACGAATTTTGCAAGACCAATCGGGTTGGACTGTTGCGATCTCTTTTTGTCCGTGGTCCGTGTATGTGTGTGTCCGTTTTCATGTTAAATTTATTTTCAAAATTCCTCGCCTGCAATAGCATTTGATTCTCTTAAATATCAAGCAAAGATGTTGCCTAGGTGATTCTTACGCCAAGTTCTTATTCACATTTTCGTTTCGATTAAATACCGAAATGGCGCCTTTTCCCCAAGTTTCTTATTGTTAAGCAACAGATGCGTGGTTGAATTTCGAAAAAAGGTATCTCAGAAATTACAATACTTGCGAAATGCCCTCATCATTAGTAGTAATATAAAGTGAAATTAATTTTTTCTTTTAATCAGCTTTGCCAAATCGGCTAATTTTGGTATTTTTTTTAATCAGTATTTTTGCAGCAAAATTTCACGATGCTTCTACCACCGTTTGATTTTAAGTGATTGAAAACATTCAATTATTGGCTGTCCCAAAATCCTTTTAATACCTGACTCACTCGATTTCGGCTGATAACAGTGGATCTGTTATTGTTGTTGGTATTGTCTTTAGTTGATGCTGTTTTCACAAAAAAAAAAAAACCAATGCGCTCTTGAGCCAGGAACAAACATCACGTGCTATGGTGCTCCATTACTTACTGGTATTTTATGTTAATGCATTATGACTTGGGTTAGAATTAGTCGAAACGTCTCTGTACAGTTTCAACTGTTCTGTGCAATATCTGAATTTGACTGATGTAAAAACTCGAGAATATTTCCGTCACATATCAAAGTGCTGTGTATATCTGGGCAACAGAATGCAGCTCATCGAAATTCAGAGAGGAAGCAAACATGACGAAGGGCTCCTTTTTAAAAGGGGCTGGGGGTGTTGTTACTGACTTCCCAGCAAATAGAACATGACTTTTTACGGGTTCGGGGTCCATTTTTACGCAGTGCAGAACAGTTGATCCTATATGAAGGATCGTTTTCATTGTAAAGAGACTAGACTTGGTGTGCTTAAGCTTTGCTTGCCCTTTTCATATCAAGTTATATCAAGTGATTATCTTGGATAAATGTTTCCATGAGATTACAAAACTCATTATGGATATATTCTATCAGTTGAAATACCCAAGCCAGTATGCCGCTAAAATGTTTTTCGAAGCTTAAATATCACAGTGGAAAGTAATATTACATGAGTTTTTATATTTTTTCTTTTTTACTTTTCAGTCAGTAGTGTTAGATTATGGATTGCAAGCAGAGTGTAATGCGCATCGCGTCTACAGACCAAAATGCAGTCAAATGTTGAATCTAATTTAAAAATTGTTATCTAGTGGTAAACGTCAGTCCTCATTGGGCAGCAACTGTCCCTGGACGGTCTCGTGTCTCATGATGTTCTTGTGTAATGTACTATCAAAACGATTGGTCAAAAAGATAATCTACAGTGAAATGTCTACACAGCGAACATGTGCTCTTTGCAGAGGCATTTTTGTAATAGTGGAAAACTGGTTTTTAAAAGAAAAAAAAAGCTTTCGTTTAGAAAGTGGTCCCAATTAAGGAATTTACAAATGTCTATTTATGGGAATTTTGCATTCAGAGTTGGACAGTTGTTTTAATAAATTTAGGAAGACCTCCCCCCCCCCCCCCCCCTGTGATTAATCTTTGTGACCTTCAATGATTTCAGTGGTTTCAGTCATCGTTCGTTGCTAGAGGTTTTACTGTAGAACGTCTCTGAACTTAATGATAAAAACGAAGCGTTAAGCAGTGATCATTCCACACACATACTTGGAAAAAAGAAGTATTCAGTTTCATCCCCACCACCTCAACTCCTCAATCTACTGTCACCAATCCCCTACCCACCTCAGCTCCTAAACCTACTACCTCCCTCTACCCCGCTCAACACCATACACGCTTTCGAAGGATAAAACAGGCTCTAATCAACAGGTGGAATGGTCACTGAATATTGTTTTTAATTATTGTATATAGTGAAATGTAGTATTGTGTACATATGTATTGAAGACTCTCGCAAAAGGTGGGGGTGGGGGACGGGAAGCAACAAAGTCTGGCAACTGGACGAAAAAATTCTTTTTTTTTCAATTTGAGGGTAAACGATTGGTAAATAATGGGATCACGGCTCAGTATCTGTATCAGTTGCAAAAAGCCTCATAATAAAAAGGGCTTAGTTTACAATTAAAGACCCGATGCGAGAGTTCTGCTTTAAGATGTATTGCAAAACATGTTCAATTCAAACTATTGGAAAAAATTAGCAGCCGGGGGCTGTATGCGCGCCCACTTCCGGTGCCTTCCTCTCATGCACTTCCGCCTCGACTGCGGACAGAAACGCGCCATTTTGAAAAACACATTTGTTGAAGCTCATTTCAAATTTTTCCAAAATTTCGATCGAAAAACTGATTTAAATTACTACCTTTTCCATGACAACCTCTTACTAAAGAAAACGCGTTCGATGTTCGAGCTTAAAGTTTCAACGCATACCGAATCAAAATTGGTCAAGTTGGTTGATCGATCAAGCGAAAAATTTTCTTCTTTAATGTTCAAGTACATTCAGTGGTAATTGCAATTGTGTGTTGAAGAACTGTAGAGACGCAGTGGTGAGAATGTTTGTAAAATACATGTGTTTAAGGAGATGTCTCACTCAAGCCATTACTTTGTGCGGATGTTTTTAGTCGATATCGAATTTGTTCAGAACATAAAAGGGTGTTCTTTTGAACCCTTTTCTATGTACAAAATTGTTTGTCGTGTGGAAGGAAATTAGATCCTTATGTCAAGTGAACGAGAGTTAAAGTCAGTGTGCATTTAGCGGAGTTTCTCGAGTGTGTATTCATGAATCACAAATATACGGAGAAGTTGTAGATTGTTCCTCGAGTGAACAAACGGCCAGTTTCTTATCCACTGATTGGTATGCGGGGCGTTTGCCGTCCAAATTGGCTCCACTAGACTGCGGGATCACTGCTGTTGTATGGCTTGGAGTGGGGGGTTTTTCTGGTGGGTCCTTGGCTGATTTTGATGCTAATCAGCTGTGAAAATGGCACAACAAAGGCACAATACTGGTAGACCTTGACTCGGAAACTTAAGGTTCCTCCCGCCGAGGATGGTTGGGCCATTTCAGAATTCTTTGTTGCTCCTCCTGTCTGGTGACTTCCTACACACGAATCTATTCTAATGACAAATGTTCGGGCGAGATGGGGGGCGACTTCTCCAGTTTTGGATTTAAGAGTTGTAATGAACAAGTTCATTTTATTTGTGGGGCGATGTTCCTTTGGGGCTAGGTTATTCTCTCGTCCTCTTAGTCAATTCAAGATACGCTGTCTTGCTTATCGTTCAACCAATGTGTTCGCGCAATTTTTGGCGGGTTTCCAAAGTAAATCCAGTACGTATCGTCCCGTGGACCTTCTCCGTCAATCCCATTTGGTCTCCCATCCCTCGCCTTCAACCCTGCTAGTCTTATCCCTTACACCTCTCCATAAAACCAGTTTTACCACGTCGAACTGCGTCAACCCTGTTTTGTCCAGTATACCTCTCCTTTAATCCTGATTGTCCCCGCTTAAGCCTTAAGCCTTCCTTAAGCCCTGCGTTGCCCGTTTACCTTCTCTTTAAACCCTAATTTGCCCCGTTTACTTCCCGGCAAATCCTGTTTTGCCCTGTATATCTCTCCTTTAACCCTGATTTTTCCGTTTACTTTCTCATAAAACCCTGATTTGCCTCGTACACATCTCCGTAAACCCTGTTTTACCCCGCATATCTCGGCTTATCCTCACTGCCCGTTTACCTCTCTGCAAATCCTGTTTTACCCCGTGTATCTCTCCTTAAATCTTGTTTGCCGTGTCTATCTCTTCTCCATTTACCCCTTATATCTATCCGTCAACCCATTTTTGTCCCGTTTTCGTGAAACCTATTTTGATGTCTTTAAGGGGCATTGAAAGATCTATTTCCATTGTGTATATTTTTAAAGGGGTTTTATGAATGCTTTTGATTTGTCTCAAATTTCTGTTGCAAAATCCTTTCCTTGTCCTTCCGAGCCAGTTTTGATTGAATTTTATTTCTACAATCTAGGTTTAAAAAAGATTTGTTGTGCAAGCGTACCCGTTCCCTTGTGCTTTGTTAACGGATAACTGCTGATTGCTGGGAAAGTGCGTCTTGTCAATATCAAAGTGGCATATGACGCCTGCCGAGATAATGTGAAATTGTGAACACTTTGCATCAAGGTGATTCATCTGTCCTCTCGATAGTCCCTGTTTTTGTCCACGTGGCCTCGCCTTAAGCCCCAGTTTGTCCCATATACACCGCCTTAATCCCTACTTGGTTTGTCCTGTATACATCTCCATAAATGCTGCTTTCCTCCCTCAGATCTTTCCGCTACTCCTGTTTGCCCCATATACCTGTCCGTAAACCATGTTTTGTTCAGTATATCTCTCCTTAAAACCTGTTTGCCCCGGTTATCTCTTCTCCGTAAACCCTGAAGAGCCCGTGTTCCTCTGCGTCAACCATTTGCCAGGTAAACCGTTTGCCTGCAGACATCTCCGAAAACCGTTTTGTCTCATATACCTCTCCGAAAACCGTTTTTTGTCCCAAATACCTCTCCGAAAACCCGATTTTTTCCATAGACATCTCCGAAAACCTGTTTTATCCCATATACCTCTCCGAAACACCTGTTTTATCCCATAGGCATCTCCAAAAACCCTGTTTTGTCCCATGTGCCTCTCCTTAAACCTGTACCCCTTTTGCCTCCCGGTAAATCCTGTTTTGCCCCGTATGTTTCTTTTCTAAAATCTGTTTTGGTACCTTCAAATCGTATTGAAAAACAAAAAAAATTAATGGCGGATGCAAAGAATGTGGGATGGCGAACACTTTGTATGAAATGAAGATGATTCACCTATCCAACGATGATTTGATAGATTTGAATCGGGCCATCTCGGTAATATACTTGGATGCTTTCCAGTTGTCCATCAGCCTAGTTGCATCTTAACAAAAGTATGGTCGATTGGTCCATCGTTAACAAGCCTAATAAAATTCAGATTTAAGTGCGAGTAAAGTTTTAGAAACACTTACCCAAGAGTTGATAGTTAATGAAACTTCGGCTGGTCACTCCCAACAAAAATGATCGGTTCTTGCACGGTTCTGCATTTTGGTTGAACAATGAGCTAAACAGGGTATCTTGGCGACCCCCCCCCCTCCCCATCCTTCCGGCCGCCTCAAGGGGGCATTTTGCTTCACGCTATGAAACGAATTTGTTCATATACAACTTTTGCCAACACTGGATTGAAACAACACCTTCCATATTGACCCGAAACATCTGTCTGAATAGGTTCATGTGGAATGGGGTGCCACGCAGGGGGCAGCAGCTGAAAGGAATGAATTGGTGCGATGGTAGCGGCGGGACGAGCTGCACTTTCCCAGTCTTGTAATCGCCAGTATTGGTTGTGTCTTTTTAACAGTTGTTTTAGGGTCTATGCCAAGGGTAGCCCAAAATACCAGAGAGATCCCTTTCTCATTTCTCCCTTCCGTCCAACAGTATTGACCCCTACTGTCTGAAGAGCAGAATATGGGTAAGGCTGCCAGTCAGTGGTTAAAAAGCTTGCCGTTGTGAACACGTGGAACAATGTCTCAATTTCTCCGTATACTTTGTGGTGATTAATATCCATTAGAGAAATGTCAGCTAAACGCGTTATTGGTTTTTACGTTCTTGAATGCGTGATTAGTTCCACACGATGAATGGTGTTGTATCGGAAAGCTCAAAATATCCGCACATACTGGTTTTGAGTGTTGTTACTAGTCTCCTGAAAACACATCTATTTTGCATTCATTTTCGTCACTGCTTCTCTCTACTTCTTTGGCACAGATTTATAATTACCACTGAATGTATTTGAACATTAAAGAAGAAAATTTTCGCTTGATCGATTAAGCAACTTGACCAATTTTGATTCGGTATGCGTTGAAACTTTTAAGCTCGAACATCGAGCGGGCTTTCTTCAGCAAGAAGTTGTCATGGAAAAGGTAGTAATTTAAATCAGTTTTTCCGATTGAAATTTTGGAAAAATTTGAAATGAGCTTCAACAAATGTGTTTTTTCAAAATGACGCGTTTCTGTCCGCAGTCGAGACGGAAGTGCATGAGAGGAAGGCACCGGAAGTGGGCGCGCATACAGCCCCCGGCTGCTTTTTTTTTTGCTATTTTTTTCAACTGAGTGAGGTTGTGCAATAAAACGAGAAAAATAACAGTTGTGTCTTTTATTTCTACTCTTCTCACATTTACAAGTCGAGTTCAATAAGCCGCCATTTTACACACCCTGTAGAAGTCGAACCCGGTTCCATGGACTTTCATTTTATTCATGGTCTCTTATTTGACAGACATTGAAGCGAACCCTTCTCCCAAAATAAAGTATAAAAGACAAGAGACAATACTGACATTAAAAGAAACATTTTCTGAAACTGCAATAATATGCTGAATGAAGGGCAGGATTCAAGGCAGCTCAGAAATGATGACGTAAATTGCCAAACAACAAATCCACTTAAACATGAATTTGATTTTGACGTTTTTCATTTGAGTATATTGCCGTTCTTTGCGAGTTTATGCCGTTCTGACATTTTTGTTTAAAATTTAAAGTTCCCAAAATTTAAAAATCTATTCCTACTCTGAAGGAGGGCAGCCGAACCCCCCCCCCCCCCATTTTTAACGAAGTTTGAACATTCTCGCCCCCTTTTTAATGAATATCAAACATTCCTATCGTACGCGACATGCTGTTTTAAGCACTCCATCGCTTTCCCTCTTTTCTGATCTTTACCCTGCGGCAATGTTACGAGCTGTGACAACTCAATACTTAAGCCCGGAAATATGCACCGAAAATTTTCGTAAAATCGGAATGAATATATGCATATAAGCATTGCCTACGCGATTAATCATTCAATAACCAAGCAATAGACTCCTTAAAGAACGACATAACCAAATTCATGTCCAAAGGGAGTTGTTACAGGGAGATCGTCTGACATATTTCCATGAATATCTTGCTCAAAACAACATTATTATTGCAGATTCAGACGTTTCTTTACATGTCATTCACATCTCAGTCTTTGATACTTTATTTGGAGGTGGGTACCTTCACTTTCTGTGATGTTCATATTAGCCATCTGCTTAATATTTCCTTTTTCATTTCCTAACCGGAAATCCGTTTTTTAATTTATTTATGTATTTCATTGTAAATGCACGATGGGTACTCGCATTTACAACGCTGCGCAGAGAATTTGCTGAACTTTTATTTTTCTGTCGCTAAATGCGCTGACGTCAAGGACTCAATTTGCTTCAGCACTTCGAGGGTCATTTTAGAAGTTATACAACGCTAGGATTTCGTCATGACCAGTGGTGTAGGGGTCAGGAAGAAAGGCTGGTTTACACATGTGCTAATATTACGTCCACGCCTTGCTAGCGAGTCGTGAAAGTGGTGGCCTCAACTCGTATACACGTACAAATTCCAAAACGTGTGAAACATCCCAACGTGCATTTGCAGAGATATACCCGATTAAAGGAACTCTGGCATGTAAGCGACCCTGAGCAAAATAAAGAGTTTTTAGACGGCATTTTTGAAAAAAAATCATAAGGGTTGGTAACAGCAAAAAAGCATTCGTTGGTTTATGAAAAATATAGCGACTGCATGTGGAGCAACACTAAATGGGGTCAAATCACATTACTGTCAGAAACACAGATCAATATTTCCACTTCACATAATTCAACGATAGCAATTTTCAAATGCCAAAAAGGAGAAATTACAGTTTAAGTTGCATTTGTGCCACAACATAGAGTGAAGTATAAAAATATTTGGAGTACGGAATAAGCTTTTTTTCTTAAAAATATATTTTTAAGGTTTCGCTTACATGTCTGTGAACTTATAATTAAATACTGGAATTTTTCCAATATCATTTCAATGGCTAATATGCACATCGATAAGAGAACACGAATAAAATCAAAGTCGAGAAACCGGGTTCGACGTCTACAAGATACCCTTCTTCGATTCCTTTACCGTACACTTGAATCTCAGTGGAATCGACAAGGACGAATATACACAAAAAGCATAAATTGCATCATCATTGGTCCCAGAAAAATGTCTCCATTAAACTTAGTGCGATACCGTCACCCCTCCCTACTCTGGACCCTCCCCCTCCCTATTTCGATATTGCCTATAAATTATAACAGAATTATGCTTTTTTTGTTTTTGTTGTTGTTGCTGTGTGTGTATTTTTTGAAAATTCCCAAAATCATGATTTTTCTCTTTACTTTCATACTTTTTTATCAGCCAGATGAAAAGATTTTCTTTACTCGCTTTTGTCAATTGTTGGAAAGTTTTCTTGAATTATGCTCATTAACAGCAGGAAAATTATTTTCCGTTTTACTTTAGACACCCCATACTCACAACAAATATATTAAGCACTTTGAGAAGATGCAATTTCCCTCGTGTGCATATTTGTCCATGAAGATTCTTACAAGTCATATCTATGGACGAAAAACATGTCCAGGGCATTACAACCAGCCGAAAAAATTAATTAGAGTAACATTTGCAAAGAAACTGAACACGGAATTAGCCAAAACAAGTCATCGATTCTCTTAAGTTTTCAAGATGCTATGAAAACTTTACTGTGGGACCAACTAGGAACAGTCTTTTTTTAATTAGTAACTATTTGATAAAATGTTCTTTTTCATTTGAAAATCCTTGAAGTTCTGGCATTCGGCTACAGGATCATCTACTAAGCACTGGTATTAAATTTCAATAATTCGACACAGAACACAACCCTCGTATTTGGAGATGTCATCGATATGATCACTCACTGAGTATCACTTAAATATCCTGACAGATTCGCTTGAAGCTTGTTCATATGCTGCATACGATATAGATAACAATTCAGACGTAGCAAGTTCAGGGCTGATCTGAAAAGTCCTGAAATCTTGTCAGTCAAATTGACCCTTTGTGAGCACTCGCATCTCGCTTCATCTCGGTTCGCAAGCTTCAGCTGAATGTTGTTCACAAGGTGCAGAAGATCCACGCATACAAAGGGCGTTAAAAGTAAAATTCAAAGTAGAGCGGTGACCTTAAGAGGTCAAGGGAGGTCACCGAAATCAATCCAATCGTGATGAGATGACTAACCGAATCAAGTTTCCACATAAGGCTTTGGTGGTGACCTTGCACTGTTAAGACCACCAAAATCTAATCATTCCAAGAAGTTCTCAACATTAACACACCGTGTTTTTTTCAAAATCCGTTCAAACGCTTTTGCAGAACAAAAATCAATGCTTACGTCGTGTGCAAAGATTCAAAGTCCTTTGATGATCTTGAAAGACGACCCAAGATCAGCCAAAAGAACAAACAAACAGTGGGCGAAAATAACTTACAGACTCGCAAATACACACATACGGTCGACGTACTACACTCCTATTCCAGTTCAACCGACTTGAGGAGACAGATAACGGACAATTCGTGTAGTTATTTGCTTGTTATGTAGTCAACTCCCATGAATCGAATGGGATTCTTCTTATTTCAACTAAATATACTGTTTCCAACATACGTTTAGGTCGTAAGGTTCTCAAACTCAAAAATGTGCGAAAGAAATAATAAATTTCACTATCTATTCACATCATCATTTGGAGTAGCAAAATTTGTCTTTTTTTATTCTTTTTTTTAAATGTTTTTATAAAACGTCTACTAATTGCATGCATCATATGAACAGCTTTGTTTCAAATTAAAATCGTGGAAAGAAATATATGGTTCTTCACTTATTTGGAGTTGACTAGAGACTGAAAACACGAATTGACCGTGACGTGTGTACGGTAAAGAAATCGAAGAGACAACAATAAAATCTCTTACTTGGGTTTGAGATAAAGAATGGAAGTCACGGTCCTTAAATAATTTCATGGAAACTCTGGGCGCAGATTTAAACTTTGACACCCCCCACGCCCGGCAGCCCGAAAGCAGCTTTGTGGCAGCTCATGGGCAAATTTGGAACTGTTGTCCAACTCCCCCTCAATAGTCAAAGTAACTTCATGGGCGGACGCAATTTTGTTTACCCCTCCCCCTTCCCATCTCGCAGTAAAATTGTGGACACAGGTCATTTAGTGCATTGCCCCCGTCCCACCCATCTCAAAAGCAGAATTGGAGACACAGGCTATTTAGTGAAGTTTAACATACGCAAAGTCCCAAAAGGCACCCCAAGTCCTCCGAACTCCAGTAATATGCTTCAGCTGCCATTCCTTATCACCTCCCTTATCTCCCTTTTATGAAGGACTCATTCAATAAATCAAACCCAATGTTATTGATTTTGTGGTTATCTACACACGTTTTACACTCGTGTACCTTGAGACAGAACACACTTACAATATGTGGAACATCGAGTGCAAACGCTAAACTCTTGCGAAAATGGCCGCTTATTGAACTCGACTCTCCATTCACTTACATAGTGCGAAAAACTGAGCGGCCAATGCACACCAACAACAGTGTACCCAAAAATGCACATTCGCTGGCATGTAAGCGATCCATGAACAAAATTAAAGTTTTCTTTTGTACAGAGAGCATTTTACAAAGAAAAAAGGTTTTACAAAGATTTTAATAGCAAAAACGCAACGGGAGGCACATTCAATAGGTTCCAAACGCATCTCATAGATCAATACTTCCATTTCACAGGATTCAATGATGAGAATTTTCAAATGACAGCAAAAAGAGAAATTACAGTTAGACATTTTACAATTTTACTTCCAATAAAAATACTTTTTTTCAAGGTTTTTTTGGAAAAAACAAAGAGTGGTAAATTAATAAAGCTTTTCTAAAGGTTTCGCTTACATGCCTGAATGATTATTAGCCAGCTGTTGGTTTCTATACTTTTGTAAACAAAAGACGTTTCCCAGGTCCAACTTTCAACCTATTTTTAAAGTTTTATTTATAGTTTTTGTACGGTTTCAAACATTTTTTTCTTCTACTTTTGTTTGGTGTTCATCACCTTGTTCAGTGACAAAGAACGTACGTCTTTTCTTGGGAACGTGGAAGTGGTCACTAGACAGGTTTTACGTCAAGTCTCTTTCGTATGGGTCAGGAAGGTGATCACTATACACAGGCTTAAAAACCTCCTTTTTATCTTGGTCTTTTATCCGAGTCTAGATGTTCACAACAAACTGGTTTTACTATACGTCTCTTTTAACCGGAACTGGAAATTATCAGTATATCCCCAAATCCCCCAATCCCCACATTCCATTTCTGATTTTACTATACGTCTCTTTTAACCGGAACTGGAAATTATTAGCATATCCCCAAATCCCCCAATCCCCACATTCCATTTCTGATTAAACCCGCAAACCGACTTCTATTCTGACAATGGCCAGGAACGAAACCCAAACATACCTAGACATCCTTTACCGAGTTTTGTTAGTCATGCTATACTTTGTATTGGTAAAGTCCCACCACTGAAAAAGGACTTGTAAGGAAATAACGGCATGAAGAATAAATCACTTCTAGGGAAACTTTTGATGCCAAAATGATGAACTCTGTTTCAATATACAACATAGCAGGTGGCGTATATTTTATAAAATGTTCACATATTAGTCTAAGCTACCCAGAGTATCATCCCACTAATCTGAAGGTGGGTATGACTAACTATTGAATTTCCAGGGCCGTTTGTATATTTTGACGTTCAATATACGTTCAATACAACATCAACGTCGGTCCAACCCAAGGCATAACCCCGTTGCTTTTGTCCAAGTTAATCCGAGGTTTCGCTGAAGAGCTATCGTGATAACAAGTGTCCAAAGCCGACGAACACACACAGAGCGTACAGAAACAATATATCCCCGATGGGGGACACACAACAACCAAGTGCTGTAACGCCCTGGGTTGCCTTCCAGGAAATAAGTAAAACTGTTTGGTCAGCTGTGACTCCAATTCAGCGCTCTGGCTTCGGGCCGCCTAGGCATTCATTTCTCTGTCCAATTCTGGTTTTTTTTTCGGCCTCTCTTTGGTCTCGCTGTTTACCTAAAGAAGTGAAAAAAAAACAGAAAAAAAAACAGAAAAGGCTTTTCAGCTAACAAGTGAAAGACAGTTTTGAGAAAATACAAGACCGTCACACGACGGTGCCCAGATGCCGTCATTGTAACAAGATTGCCCAAAGACAATAGTCCGCACAAAATCATCTGAAATGATTTCTTTCCAATTTTGCACGAATCTTCGAAAGCTAGTCCTCTCTCAAAAACTTACTCTTTTTGCCGATGCGCTAGAAATGTGGAGTATTTATAATTTTTGGTATTTACTTACTCTTCTCACAATTTTAATCGGATTGTTGTTACATGTTGCAGGAGTGCTTAGTAGATGGTTACTTTTCTGAACATCCACCGAAAAATCATTCTAATTCGGGGGGATTTTTAATCAAAAGGGTTATTCTTGCACAATATTGATCAGACAATTCCCAATATTGCTCGGATTACTGTCTAATTCTATTAGATGGTTCCCTTTGCCAACTACTTTTCTTCGGGGATCCCCGATAAACTTTCCAAATAAGGGGTATTTTTAATTTTTTGCACTTTGCATGAGTATTTAATTTTTAGCAACGCACTAAAAACGTGCCAAATGAGGGTGGGAAGGACACATTTGTAAGATCTGCAATGGTAGCAATTTTCAAAACACTTCTCCCGCAGTTTAGACAGGACTGCTTTACAATATTTGCTTTGTTTTTGTTTTACTTATAGGTGTTTTAGGTTTCTTTCAGCTATTACAGCGCTATATCGGGACTGTCCTACCACATTATACTGAAATGGGCCATTCCAGTTTGAATACCTAGGGGGGATCATGATTGAGTGCACACCTAATGGGCACGAGCAGGATTCGAACCAATACAGGCTATACACCCCAGATCTTACGGCGAGCGCTCTGCCCACTGAGCTATCCGCTCCCCGCCCCTCGCCATTTTTTTTATATTAATGTCTCCTAGGTAGTCCTCTCATAAAAATACGCCGTTTGCCATATCACAGCATTTTTTCAATTTTTGTGGCCAATTTTCAAAATGCTTCTCGCACAACTTCTTTATGATTTTGTATAAATGTTTCCTGGGAAAATTACTGCACCAAACATTTACCCTCCGTCAAAAATGCAATTTTCATGGAATCACTTTTCAAAATGCTTCTCCTCCCACAATTTTATCAACTGGTTTCAAATTTTGCATAATTACTAGGAGGTTAACTATTAAAAATTGCTTTTCTGGCTATCCGCCACACACCAGATAAACGGGGATGGGACATTTTTTCACGTTAGCGGTCAATTTTCAGCAATGGTCTCACAAAATTTTAAATTGATCTCTTTCAAATTTTCCCTGAATGTTTCATATTTAGCCCTGACTTTTCCTATTCGCCAATATCTAAGATGTTTTCCCCAAATTTTTATCAGACTTTCTTCCCATTTTGTGCGAGTTTCCCAAATGTTCTTCATTAAACTCTTTAGTAAACCCAAAAAAACTGGCTAAATGGTGGCATCTTAACATGTTTTGGTCACATATTTCCAAAGGCTTGTTCTGCCTTGGCTAATAAAGAATGTCCTAGGACTTTGAAACCAATCACAACCCAGTTACTGTAAGACCCAACACTTATCTCCAAATCCACTAAAATCTAAACGGACACCATATCATTTTTGGTGAAGTATAATTTTGGTTAGGCGTAATATAAAGGCCATATCCATAAGTGTTAAAATCTCCAAACAGATCCTAGATGCATTTCTTGACTATTTTCAGAATTTAGATGACAGTGAAAAATTTAACAAATAACAAATGTGAGGTTTCCATGACACACCTGTTTTACATTTTCACCCAACTGACGAATATCATTTGTTTGGTGCTTAAATTTTCATATTACAACGCGGACGATAGAGAGTTGCGGAAAATGAGGCTCAAATCGCCGTCTATAAGTTTCCGTGGTACGCCGATTTCCCTCAAAGCTGATTTTGTGAAATTGATCAAAATAATTTTATACCTTTATACCATTGCCATATTTAATACTAGAGCCTCGGTAAGGCAGGATCCCCCGTGAAGCAGTAAAAGTAAAATGCATGTAAAAGTTACAAGCAAAATTAACGATCGCGTGAATTTTTGGCAGATTTTCAAAATAACAACTTCAATTTATATATTTTTCACAATCCAGTATTTAATATTCCCTGAGTTACCCTTAAAGTAGTAGTTGACCGGTTACACCACGACGTCAGTTTTTTCCCCATTTTGACAATAATGCATGGTTGCACATCTTCAATATATATATTTTCACATGTTCACACAAAACATCGTTTCACGGTTAAGTTCAAGTAAAAAATTCAAAATTTTTGACAATTTCTCACGACGTCAATTTTTGTCCGATTTTAAAAATAATGCAACTTTGCATATCTTCAATATATATTATTACCATGCAAGGTTTCGGGTTCCTACGACAATCACTTCTATTAGAAGTCGGCAGGACAAAACTTGGTATTTTTTTGAACAGACAGACGGATGGATAGACGGCCGAATGGACAAGTCCATAGCTATATCCCTACGTTTCATGGGGGATAATGAGGAGTTCATGGGAGATAATGAGGAAAATAAAGTCCCAACTCGTCGTATCTCTAATCATTTTCGAGATTAGTCCCTTTAAAACAATCACACCTGGAGGAGTTCAAAAAAGAAATCCAAATCCAAATAAGCAATTTTGAGCTTATTTTCGACCCTTTGGGCCTAAAAGACGTTACATAAGACTTCCCCTCGGTGCCCTTGACCTCCTCTGTCATGGTCAAGGTCAAAAACCGGAAGTTGACTATAATCTCGAAAGGGGTTAGAGATAGAGCGATTATGAGCTTATTTTCAACAATTGGGGCCTAAAAGACGTTAAATCAGAGGTAACTCGGTGACCTCATCCTCCTATGGTGAAAAATCGGAAGTTGATCCATTATCTTAAAAATGGTTAGAGGTAAAGCGATTTCGAGCCCATTTTCGACCCTTTGGGTCTAAAAAAAGTTATGTAAGAGCTACCTTGGTGACCTTGACCTCCAGTGCCATGGTCAAGGTCAAAACCGCAGGTTGACCATTATCTCGAAAATAGTTATATATAGAGCGATTTTCAGCTTATTTTCGACCCTTTGGGACTAAAAGACGTTATGTAAGAGATACCTCGGTGACCTTGACCTCCGGTGTCATGGTCAAGGTCAAACATCGGGACGGTTAGAGGTAGAGTGATTTGGAGCTTATTTTTGGCCCTTTGGGCCTAAAGCACGTTACATAAGAGTTACCTCGGTTACCTTGAACTCCGCTGTCATGGTCAAGGTCAAAAACCCGAAGTTGAAAACTATGTCGAAAGCGGTTAGAGATAGAGCGATTTTGAGCTTATTTTCAACACTTGGGGCATTAAAGACGTTATATAAGAGGTTCTTCGGTGACCTCGACATCCTGCGTCATGGTCAAGGTCAAAAACTGGAAGTTGACCAGTATCTCAAAAACGATCAGAGGTAGAGCGATTTTGAGCTTATTTCGACCCTTTGGGCTTAAAAGATGTTATACAAGTTAAATCGGTGAGTTGGACCTCCTGTGTCATGGTCCAGGTAAAAAACCGGAGCGGTCTGAGGTAGAGCGATTTTGACCTTATTTTCGACCCTTTGGGTCTTAAAAAAGTTATGTAAGAGGTACCTCAGTGATATTGACCTCCTGTGTCACGGTCAAAGCGAAAAACCGGAAGTTGACCATTATCTGAAAAATGGTTAGAGGTAGAGCGATTCCGAGCTTATTTTCGACCCTTTGGGTCTAATAAAAAGCTATGTAAGAGGTACCCGGGTGTCCTTGACCTCCGTTGTCATGGTCAAAGTAAAAAACCGGGACGGTTAGAGGTAGAATGATTTCGAGCTTATTTTCGACACTTTGGGCCTAAAAGACGTTACATAAGAGTTACCGCGGTGACCTTGACCTCTGTCATGGTCAAAGTCAAAAACCGGAAGTTGACCATTATCTGAGAAAATGTTAGAGGTAGAGTGATTTTCAGCTTATATTGGACCCTTTGGGTCTAAAAGATGTTATATGAGTTTCCTCGGTGAATTTGACATCCTATGTCATGGTCAAGGTAAAAAACCGGAATGGTTAGAGGTAGAGTGATTTTGAGCTTATTTTCGACACTTTGGGTCTAAAAGACGTTACATAAGAGTTACCTCGGTGACCTTGACCTCTGTCATGGTCAAGGTCAAAAACCGGAAGTTGACCTTTATCTGAGAAATTGTTAGAGGTAGAGTGATTTTCAGCTTATATTCGACCCTTTGGGCCTAAAAGATGTTATATGAGTTTCCTTGGTGAATTTGACATCCTTTGTCATGGTCAAGGTAAAAAACCGGAATGATTAGAGGTAGAGCGATTTTGAGCTTATTTTCGACCCTTTGGTTCAAAAACAACTTATGTTAGAGGTACAGTCAATGAACAAAATTGTTCGTCACCTTGTACGAGTTCGTGTTGGGTACCGCGTGCGTTCTATATTAGGCCGTTGTATTTTAATACTTGACAACGTAATTGTTACGTCATGAGTGACTGTATCCATAGTAAAATTAATGCAGATTACGTTCTTGTAAGTATTGTGACAGGTTGTTTTGATTTTTCATGTAAAATTTTAGCATATAAAGATGGCTTCCGGTAGGAAGGAATATGGAAGTGAACTGAAACAATAAATTGTAGAAAGTTATAAGCGCAACAGAAATGCTTTAGAATTGGCAAGAATTTTTAATATACCGCGGACTACAATTTGTAGTATTTTGAAAAACAAAAAGGTGTTGAAAATTGTACTGGGAGAGGAAGGAAAAAATTATTTACTGAAAGAGACAAAAACCAACTTTCCCGGATCATTAAAGCAAATAGAAGACAAAGTTTGGTGGACATAACTGGTGTATTTAATGAACAAAAATCACATAAATTTTGTACTAGAACTATCAGAAGAAATATTAATAGTTTAGGGTATCAACGGAGGTTCAGCAAAAAACAATGCTTAGTTACAGATGTCAACAAGAAAAAAAGAATTAAATGGTGCAAAGAAAGAAAACATTGGTCAGTTGCTGGACATTGGAAAAATTGGATTTTTAGTGATGAAAGTCAAATAGTTTTGGGAAGTGATAACCGTATTTATGTTTGGAAAAAAGGAGGCGAAAAGTACAACCCCCAACTCGTGTGCCCTACACCTCGTCACAGAATTAGTTTAATGGTCTGGGGATGTGTTACCTATCAAGCGGTAGGAACAATTACCAAAGTTGAAGGTATATTAAATGGTCAAAAATACATAGATATACTGGACGAAAACCTTTGGCCTGTAATTGCACAGCATTTCCCTCAAAACAATTACGTATTTATGGATGACAATGCAACGGTTCACAGGGCTCGAATTGTACAAAATTTTGTAATGGAAAACAATATCAATACGACAGAGTGGCCAGCACAATGCCCAGATTTAAATATAATAGAAAATATGTGGTTATATATCAAAGAAAGCTACAAGAAGCCGTAAATCGAATACACAACCAGACAGAACTAATGGCTGAAATCAGACACATCTGGGGAAACACACCACAAACCCGAATTCAAAGTTTATACGACACTATTCCCGATCGTATTTCGGAAGAAATAAAAATGAAGGGCAATTTGACCAAATATTAAGCTAAGACAATTTTCTATTGCATTACCAGAGGATATTGGATTCAGAATGAAAACAATACCAATGCGCCGCCATTTTGTAAAATGACGAACAATTATGTCCATTGACTGTACCTCGGTGACCTTGACCTCCTGTGTCATGGTCAAGGTCAAAACTGGAAGTTGACCATGACGTCGAAAATAGTTAGATATAGAGCGATATTCAACTTATTTTCGATCAATTGGCCCTAAAAGACGTTATGTAAGAGATACCTCGATGACCTTGACCTCCGGTGTCATGGTCAAGGTAAAAAAAACGGGACGGTTAGAGGTAGAGTGATTTGGAGCTTATTTTCGACCCTTTGGGCCTAAAAGACGTTACATAAGAGTTACCTCGGTGTCCTTGACCTCTTCTGTCATGGTCAAGGTCAAAAACCATAAGCTGACCATTATGTCGAAAGCGGTTAGAGATAGGGCGATTTTGAGCTTATTCTCAACCTTTTGGGCATTAAAGACGTTATATAAGCTGTACCTCGGTGACCTCGAGATCCTGCGTCATGGTCAAGATCAAAAACTGGAAGTTGACCAGTATCTCAAAAACGATTAGAGGTAGAGCGATTTTGAGCTTATTTTCGACCCTTTGGGCTTAAAAGATGTTATATAAGTTAAATCGGTGAATTTGACCTCCTGTGTCATGGTCCAGGTAAAAAACCGGAACGGTTTGAGGTAGAGCGATTTTGAGCTTATTTTCGACCCTTTGGGTCTTAAAGAAGGTATGTAAGAGGTAACTCAGTGATCTTGACCTCCCGTGTCAGGGTCAAGGTCAAAAACCGGAAGTTGACCAGAATCACAAAAAAGGATTAGAAGTAGAGCGATTTTGAGCTTGTTTTCGACCCTTTGGGCCTAAAAGATGTTATAAAAGTTAAATCGGTGAATTTGACCTCCTGTGTCATGGTCAGGTAAAAAACCGGAACGGTTAGAGGTAGAGCGATTTTGAGCTTATTTTCGACCCTTTGGGTCTTAAAAAAGTTATTTAGGAGGTACCGCAGTGATCTTGACCGCCTGTGTCATGGTCAAGGTCGAAAAAAGAAGTTGGCCATTATCTCTAAAATGGTTAGAGGTAGAGTCTAATCAAAAGCTATATAAGAGGTACCCCGGTGTCCTTGACCTCCGGTGTCATGCTCAAGGTCAAAACTGGAAGTTGACCATTATCTCGAAAATAGTTAGATAAAGAGCGATTTTCAGCTTATTTTCGACCCTTTGGGCCTAAAAGACGTTATGTAAGAGGTACCTTGGTGACTTTGACCTCCGGTGTCATGGTCAAGGTCAAAAACCGAGACGGTTGGAGGTAGAGTGATTTTGAGCTTATTTTCGACCCTTTCGCCTTAAATACGTTACATAAGACTTACCTCGGTGACCTTGACCTCCTCTGTCATGATCAAGGTCAAAAACCTGGTGTTGACCATTATCTCGCAAGCGGTTAGAGATAGAGCGATTTTGAGTTTATTATCATCAATTGGAACCTAAAAGACGCTATATAAGAGGTAACTCGATGACCTCGACCTCATATGTCATGGTCAAGGTCAAAAACCGGAAGTTGACCATTATCTCGAAAATAGTTAGATATAGAGCTATTTTGAGCTTATTTTCTACCCTTTGGGCCTAAAAGACGTTACATAAGAGTTACCGCGGTGACCTTGACCTCCTCTCTCATGGTCAAGGTCGAAAACCGGAAGTTGACCATTATCTCAAAAATGGTTAGAGGTAGAGCGACTTTGAGCTTATATACGACCCTTTGGGTCTAAAAGATGTTATATGAGTTACCTCGGTGAATTTAACCTCCTATGTCATGGTCAAGGTAAAAAAACCGGAACGGTTAGAGGAAGAGCTATTTTGTGTTTATTTTCAACCCTTTGGATCTAAAAAAATTTAGGTAAGAGGTACCTCTGTGACCTTGAAATCCTGTGTCATGGTCAAGTTCAAAACCGGAATTGACCATTATCTCGAAAATAGTTAGATATAGAGCGATTTTCAACTTATTTGCGACCCCTCGGCCCTAAAAGACGTTATGTAAGAGGTACCTCGGTGACCTTGACCTCCGGTGTCATGGTCAAGGTCAAAAACCGGGACGGTTAGAGGTAGAGTGATTTTGAGCTTATTGTCGACCCTTTGGGCCTAAAAGACGTTACATAAGAGTTACCTCGGTGACCTTAACCTCCTCTGTCATGGTCAAGGTCAAAAACCGGAAATTGGCCATAAACTCGAAAGTGGTTAGAGATGTTATATGAGTTACCTCGTTGAATTTCACCTCCTGTGTCATGGTCAAGGTAAAAAAACCGGAACGGTTAGAGATAGAGCTATTTTCACCTTATTTTCGACCCCTTATGCCTAAAAGACCTTACATAAGAGTTACCTCGGTGACCTTAACATCCTCTGTTATGGTCAAGGTCAAAAACCGGAAATTGACCATAAACTCGAAAGTGGTTAGAGATGTTATACGAGTTACCTCGGTGAATTTCACCTCCTGTGTCATGGTCAAGGTAAAAAACCGGAACGGTTAGAGGTAGAGCTATTTTTAACTTATTTTCGACTCGTTGGGTCTAAAAAAAGTTTTGTAAGAAGTGCCTCGGTGACCTTGTCCTCCTCTGTCATGGTCAACATCAAAACCGGAACGGTTAGAGGAAGAGTGATCTTGAGCTTATTTCCTATATGAGTTACCCCGGTGCCCTTGACCTCCTCTGTCATGGTCAAGGTCAAAAACAGGAAGCTGACCGTTATCTCGAAAGCGGTTAGAGATAGAGCGATTTTCAATTTATTTTCAACAATTGGGGCCTAAAAGACGTTATATAAGAGGTACCTCGGTGAAGTCAACCTCCTATCTCATGGTCAAGGTCAAAAACCGGAAGTTGACCATTATCTCATAAATGGTCAGAGGTAGAGCGATTTTGAGCTTACTTTCGACCCTTTGGGCGTAAAAGATGTTATATGAGTTACCTCGGTGAATTTGACCTCCCGTGTCATGGTCAAGGTCAAAAACCGGGAGGGTTAGAGTTAGAGTGATTTGGAGCTTATTGTCGACCCTTTGGGCCTAAAAGACGTTACATAAGAGTTACCTCGGTGACCTTAACCTCCTCTGTCATGGTCAAGGTCAAAAACAGGAAGTTGACCATTATCTCGAAAGTGGTTAGAGATAGAGCTTATTTTCAACCTTTGGAGCATTAAAAGACGTTATATAAGGGGTACCTCGGTGACCGCCAGATCCTGCGTCATGGCTAAGGTCAAAAACTGGAAGTTGACCAGTATCTCAAAAACGATTAGAGGTAGAGCGATTTTGAGCTTATTTTCGACCCTTTGGGCTTAAAAGATGTTATATGAGATAAATCGGTGAATTTGACCTCCTGTGTAATGGTCCAGGTAAAAAAAACGGAACGGTTTGAGGTAGAGCGATTTTGAGCTTATTTTCGACCCTTTGGGCTTAAAATATGTTTTATGAGTTAAATCGGTGAATTTGACATCCTGTGTCATGGTCCAGGTAAAAAACCCGAACGGTTTGAGGTAGAGCGATTTTGAGCTTATTTTCGACCCTTTGGGTCTTAAAGAAGTTATGTAAGAGGTACCTCAGTGATCTTGACCTCCTGTGTCATGGTCAAGGTCAAAAACCGGAAGTTGACCATTATCTGAAAAACGGTTAGAGGTAGAGCGATTCTGAGCTTATTTTCGACCCTTTGGGTCAAATAAAAAGCTATTTAAGAGGTACCCCGGTGCCCTTGACCGGTGTCATGGTCAAGATCAAAACTGGAAGTTGACCATTATCTCGAAAGTAGATAGATATAGAGCGCTTTTGAGCTTATTTTAGACTCTTTGGGCCTAAAAGACGTTACATAAGAGTTACCTCGGTGACCTTAACCTCCTCTGTTATGGTCAAGGCCAAAAACCGGAAATTGACCATAAACTCGAAAGTGGTTAGAGATGTTATATGAGTTACCTCGGTGAATTTCACCTCCTGTGTCATGATCAAGGTACAAAAAAACCGGAACGGTTAGAGGTAGAGTGATTTTGACCTTATTTTCGACCCCTTGGGCCTAAAAGACCTTACATAAGAGCTACCTCGGTGACCTTAACCTCCTCTGTTATGGTCAAGGTCAAAAACCGGAAATTGACCATAAACTCGAAAGTGGTTAGAGATGTTATATGAGTTACCTCGGTGAATTTCACCTCCTGTGTCATGGTCAAGGTAAAAAACCGGAACGGTTAGAGGTAGAGCTAATTTGAACTTATTTTCGACCCTTTTGGTCTAAAAAAAGTTATGTAAGAAGTGCCTCGGTGACCTTGACCTCCTCTGTCATGGTCAACGTCAAAAACCGGAACGGTTAGAGGAAGAGTGATCTTGAGCTTATTTGCTATATGAGTTACCTCGGTGCCCTTGACCTCCTCTGTCATGGTCAAGGTCAAAAACAGGAAGCTGACCGTTATCTCGAAAGCGGTTAGAGATAGAGCGATTTTCAATTTATTTTCAACAATTGGGGCCTAAAAGACGTTATATAAGAGGTACCTCGGTGAACTCAACCTCCTATCTCATGGTCAAGGTCAAAAACCGGAAGTTGACCAGTATCTCAAAAAAGGATTAGAGGTAGAGCGATTTTGAGCTTGTTTTCGACCCTTTGGGCTTAAAAGATGCTATAAAAGTTAAATCGGTGAATTTGACCTCCGGTGTCATGGTCAAGGTCAAAAACCAAGACGGTTGGAGGTAGAGTGATTTTGAGCTTATTTTCGACCCTTTGGGCCTGAAAGACGTTACATAAGACTTACCTCGGTGACCTTGACCTCCTCTGTCATGGTCAAGGTCAAAAACCTGAATTTTGACCATTATCTCGCAAGCGGTTAGAGCGATTTTGAGTTTATTATCATCAATTGGGACCTAAAAGACGCTATATAAGAGGTAACTCGATGACCGCGACCTCCTATGTCATGGTCAAGATCAAAAACCGGAAGTTGACCATTATCTCGAAAATAGTTAGATATAGAGCTATTTTGAGCTTATTTTCTACCCTTTGGGCCTAAAAGACGTTACATAAGAGTTACCGCGGTGACCTTGACCTCCTCTCTCATGGTCAAGGTCGAAAACCGGAAGTTGACCATTATCTCAAAAATGGTTAGAGGTAGAGCGAGTTTGAGCTTATATACGACCCTTTGGGTCTAAAAGATGTTATATGAGTTACCTCGGTGAATTTGACCTCCTATGTCATGGTCAAGGTAAAAAACCGGAACGGTTAGAGGTAGAGCTATTTTGAGCTTATTTTCGACCCTTTGGATCTAAAAAAACTTAGGTAAGAGGTACCTCTGTGACCTTGAAATCCTGTGTCATGGTCAAGTTCAAAGCCGGAATTGACCATTATCTCGAAAATAGTTAGATATAGAGCGATTTTCAACTTATTTGCGACCCCTCGGCCCTAAAAGACGTTATGTAAGAGGTACCTCGGTGACCTTGACCTCCGGTGTCATGGTCATGGTCAAAAACCGGGACGGTTAGAGGTAGAGTGATTTTGACCTTATTTTCGACCCCTTGGGCCTAAAAGACGTTACGTAAGAGTTACCTCGGTGACCTTAACCTCCTTTGTTATGGTCAAGGTCAAAAACCGGAAATTGACCACAAACTCGAAAGTGGTTAGAGATGTTATATGAGTTACCTCGGTGAATTTCACCTCCTGTGTCATGGTCAAGGTAAAAAACCGGAACGGTTAGAGGTAGAGCTATTTTGAACTTATTTTCGACCCTTCGGGTCTAAAAAAAGTTCTGTAAGAAGTGCCTCGGTGATCTTGACCTCCTCTGTCATGCTCAACGTCAAAAACCGGAACGGTTAAAGGAAGAGTGATCTTGCTATATGAGTTACCTTGGTGAATTTGACCTCCCGTGTCATGGTCAAGGTCAAAAACAGGAAGTTGACCATTATGTCGAAAGTGGTTAGAGATAGAGCGATTTTGCGCTTATTTTCAACCTTTGAAGCATTAAAAGACGTTATATAAGGGTACCTCGGTGACCGCCAGATCCTGCGTCATGGCTAAGGTCAAAAACTGGAAGTTGACCAGTATCTCAAAAACGATTAGAGGTAGAGCGATTTTGAGCTGATTTCGACCCTTTGGGCTTAAAAGATGTTATATGAGTTAAATCGGTAAATTTGACCTCCTGTGTCATGGTCCAGGTAAAAAAACGGAACGGTTTTGAGGTAGAGCGATTTTGAGCTTATTTTCGACCCTTTGGGCTTAAAAGATGTTTTATAAGTTAAATCGGTGAATTTGACCTCCTGTGTCATGGTCCAGGTAAAAAACCCGAACGGTTTGAGGTAGAGCGATTTTGAGCTTATTTTCGACCCTTTGGGTCTTAAAGAAGTTATGTAAGAGGTACCTCAGTGATCTTGACCTCCTGTGTCATGGTCAAGGTCTATAACCGGAAGTTGACCATTATCTGAAAAATGGTTAGAGGTAGAGCGATTCTGAGCTTATTTTCGACCCTTTGGGTCAAATAAAAAGCTATTTAAGAGGTACCCCGGTGCCCTTGACAGGTGTCATGGTCAGGATCAAAACTGGAAGTTGACCATTATCTCGAAAGTAGATAGATATAGAGCGCTTTTGCGCTTATTTTAGACTCTTTGGGCCTAAAAGACGTGATGTAAGAGGTACCTCGGTGACCTTGACCTCCGGTGTCATGGTCAAGGTCAAAAACCGGGATGGTTAGATGTAGAGTGATTTTGACCTTCTTTTCGACCCTTTGGACCGAATAGACGTTACATAAGAGTTAGGTCGGTAATCTTGACCTCCTCTGTCATGGTCAAGGTCAAAAACCGGAAGTTGACCAGTATCTCAAAAAAGGATTAGAGGTAGAGCAATTTTGAGCTTGTTTTCGACCCTTTGGGCTTACAAGATGTTATAAAAGTTAAATCGGTGAATTTGACCTCCTGTGTCATGGTCCAGGTAAAAAACTGATAGAGCGATTTTGAGCTTATTTTTGACCCTTTGGCTATGTAAGAGATACCCCGGTGTCCTTGACCTCCGGTGTCATGCTCAAAGTCAAAATCGGAAGTTGACCATTATCTGAAAAATTGTTAGAGGTAGAGTGATTGTGAGCTTATATTCCACCCTTTGGACCTAAAAGATGTTATATGAGTTTACTCGGTGAATTTGACCTTCTATGTCATGGTCAAGGTACAAAACCGGAACGGTTCGAGGTAGAGCGATTTTAAGCTTATTTTCGACATTTTGGCTCTAAAAAACTTATGTAAGAGGTACCTCTGTGACCTTGACCTCCTCTGTCATGGTCAAGGTTCAAAAACCCGAAGTTGACCATTATGTTGAAAGCGGTTAAAGATAGAGCAATTTTGAGCTTATTTTCAACAATTGTTACATTAAAGACGTTATATAAGAGGTACCGCGGTGACCTCGACCTCCTGTGTCATGGTCAAGGTCAAAAACCAAAAGTTGACTATTATATCAAAAATGGTTAGTGGTAGAGCGATTCTGCGCTTATTTTCGACCCTTTGGGTCTAATAAAAAGCTATGTAAGAGGTACCTCAGTGATCTTGACCTCCTGTGTCATGGTCAAGGTAAAATAGCCGAATGGTTAGAGGTAGAGCGATTTTGAGCTTATTTTCGACCCTTTGGGTCTAAAAAAGTTATGTAAGAGATACCTCGATGACCTTGACCTCCTGTCTCATGGCTAAGATCAAAACCGGAAGTGGAGCATTATCTCGAAAATAGTTAGATATAGAGCGATTTTGAGCTTATTTTCTATCCTTTGGGCCTAAAAGACGTTATATAAGAGGTGCCTCGGTGACCTTGACCTCCGGTGTCATGGTTAACGTCAAAACCGGGACGGTTAGAGGTAGAGTGATTTTGAGCTCATTTTCGACGATTTTTGTCGAAAAAACTTATGTAAGAGGTACCTCTGTGACCTTGACCTCCTGTGTCATGGTCTAGGTCAACACCGCAAGTTGACCATAATCTCGAAAATAGTTAGATATAGAGCTATTTTCTACTTATTATCGACCCATTGGCCTTAAAGACGTTATGTAACAGGTACCTCGGTGACCTTGACCTCCGGTGTCATGGTCAAGGTCAAAAACCGGGACGGTTAGAGGTAGAGTGGTTTTGAGCTTATTTTCGACCCTTTGGGCCTCAAAGACATAACATAAGATTTACATCGGTGACTTTGACGTCCTCTGTCATGGTCAAGGTCAAAAAACTGAAGTTGACCATTATCTCGAAAGCGGTTAGAGATAGAGCGATTTTGAGTTTATTATCATCAATTGGGACCAAAAAGACGCTATATAAGAGGTAACTCGATGACCTTGACCTCCTATGTGATGGTCAAGGTCAAAAACCGGAAGTTGACCATTATTTCGAAAATAGTTAGATATAGAGCTATTTTGAGCTTATTTTCGACCCTTTGGGCCTAAAAGATGTGATATGAGTTACCTCGGTGAATTTGAACCCCTGTGGCATGGTCAAGGTAAATTACGGTTACAGGTAGAGCGATTTTGAGCTTATTTTCGACCCTTTGGGTCTAAAAAAAGTTATGTAAGAGATACCTCGGTGACCTTGACCTCCTGTCTCATGGCTAAGATCAAAACCGGAAGTGGAGCATTATCTCGAAAATAGTTGGATATAGAGCGATTTTGAGCTTATTTTCTATCCTTTGGGCCTAAAAGACGTTATATAAGAGGTGCCTCGGTGACCTTGACCTCCGGTGTCATGGTTAACGTCAAAACCGGGACGGTTAGAGGTAGAGTGATTTTGAGCTTATTTTCGACGATTTTTGTCGAAAAAACTTATGTAAGAGGTACCTCTGTGACCTTGACCTCCGGTGTCATGGTCAAGGTCAACCCCGCAAGTTGACCATAATCTCGAAAATAGTTAGAGATAGAGCTATTTTCTACTTATTATCGACCCATTGCCCTAAAAGACGTTATGTAACAGGTACCTCGGTGACCTTGACCTCCTGTGTCATGGTCAAGGTCAAAAACCGGGACGGTTAGAGGTAGAGTGATTTTGAGCTTATTTTTGACCCTTTGGGCCTCAAAGACATTACATCAGATTTACCTCGGTGACTTTGACGTCCTATGTCATGGTCAAGGTGAAAAACAGGAAGGTGACCATTATCTCGAAAGCGGTTAGAGATAGAGCGATTTTGAACTTATTTTCAACAATTGGGGCCTAAAAGACGTTATATAAGAGGTACCTCGGTGAACTCAACCTCCTATGTCATGGTCAAGGTCAAAAACCGCAACGGTTAGAGGTAGCGTGATTTCGAGCTTATTTTCGACCCTTGGGGCCTAAAAGACGTTACATAAGAGTTACCGCGGTGACCTTGACCTCCTCTCTCATGGTCAAGGTCGAAAACCGGAAGTTGATCATTATCTCAAAAATGGTTAGAGGTAGAGCAATTTGGAGCTTATATACGACCCTTTGGGTCTAAAAGATGGTATATGAGTTACCTCGGTGAAATTGACCTCCTGTGCCATGGTCAAAGTAAAAAACCGGAACGGTTACAGTTAGAGCTATTTCGAGCTTATTTTCTATCCTTTGGGCCTAAAAGACGTTATATAAGAGGTACCTCGGTGACCTTGACCTCCGGGGTCATGGTCAAGGTCGAAACCGGGACGGTTAGAGGTAGAGTGAATTTGAGCTTATTTTCGACCCTTTGGATCTAAAAAAACTTAGGTAAGAGGTACCTCTGTGACCTTGACCTCTTGTGTCATGGTCTAGATCAAAACCAGAATTGACCATTATCACGAAAATAGTTAGATATAGAGCGATTTTCAACTTATTTTCTACCCCTTGGCCCTAAAAGACGTTATGTAACAGGTACCTCGGTGACCTTGACCTCCGGTGTCATGGTCAAGGTCAAAAACCGGGACGGTTAGAAGTAAGAGTGATTTTGAGCTTATTGTCGGCCCTTTGGGCCTAAAAGACGTTACATAAGAGTTACCTCGGTGACCTTAACCTCCTCTATCATGGTCAAGGTCAAAAACAGGAAGTTGACCATTATATCGAAAGTGGTTAGAGATTTTCAGCTTATTTTCAACAACCGAGACGGTTAGAGATAGAGCGATTTTGAGCTTATTTTCGACCCTTTGGGCGTAAAAGATGTTATATGAGTTACCTCGGTGAATTTCACCTCCTGCGTCATGGTCAAGGTAAAAAACCGGAACGGTTAGAGGTAGAGCTATTTTGAGCTTATTTTCGACCCTTTGGGTCTAAAAAAAGTTCTGTAAGAGGTACCTCGGTGATCTTGACCTCCTGTGTCATGGTCAAGGTCAAAACCGGGACGGTTAGAGGTAGAGTGATTATGAGCTTATTTTCGACCCTTTGGGCGTAAAAGATGTTATATGAGTTACCTCGGTGAATTTCACCTCCTGTGTCATGGTCAAGGTCAAAAACCGGAACGGTTAGAGGTAGAGCTATTTTGAGCTTATTTTTTACCCTTTGGGTCTAAAAACGGTTGTGTAAGAGGTACCTTGGTGACCTTGACCTCCTCTGTCATGGTCAAGGTCAAAAACCAGAACGGTTAGAGGTAGAGTGATCTTGAGCTTATTTGCTATATGAGTTACCTCGGAGCCCTTGACCTCCTCTGTCATGGTCAAGGTCAAAAAGCGAAAGCTGAGCATTATCTCGAAAGCGGTTAGAGATAGAGCGATTTTGAATTTATTTTCAACAATTGGGGCCTAAAAGACGTTATATAAGAGGTACCTCGGTGAACTCAACATCCTATGTCACGGTCAAGGTCAAAAACGGGAAGGTGACCATTATCTCAAAAATGGTTAGAGGTAGAGCGATTGTGAGCTTACTTTCGACCCTTTGGGCGTAAAAGATGTTATATGAGTTACCTCGGTGAATTTGACCTGTGTTATGGTCAAGGTAAAAAACCGGAATGGTTAGAGGTAGACCTATTTTGAGCTTATTTTCGACCCTTTGGGTCTAAAAAAAGTTATGTAATAGGTACCTCGGTGACCTTGACCTCCTGTGTCATGCTCAAGGTCAAAACCAGAAGTTGAAAATTATCTCGAAAAAAGTTAGATATAGAGCGATTCTGAGCTTATTTTCGATCCTTTGGGCCTAAAAGACGTTACATAAGAGTTACTTCGGTGACCTTGGCCTCCTCTGTCATGGTCAAGGTGAAAAACCGGAAGTTGACCATTATCTCGAAAGTGGTAAGAGATTTTGAGCTTATTTTCAAGAATTGGGGTCTAAAAGAAGTTATGTAAGAGGTACCTCAGTGACCTTGACCTCCTGTGTCATGGTCAAGGTCAAAAACCGGGACGGTTAGAAATGGAGTGATTTCGAGTTTATTTTCGACCTTTGGGCCTAAAAGACGTTACATAAGACTTACCTCGGTGACCTTGACCTCCTCTGTCACGGTCATGGTCAGAAACCGGGAGTTGACCATTATCTCGAAAGTGGTTAGAGATAGACCTATTTTGAGCTTATTTTCAACAAATGTGGCCTAAAAAACGTAATATAAGAGTTACCTCGGTGACCTCGACCTCCTATATCATGGTCAATGTCAGAAAGCGGTCAAAAGCTTATTTTGAGCTTATTTTCAACAAATGGGTCCTAAAAAACGTTATATAAGAGGTACCTCGGTGACCTCGACCTCCTATGTCATGGTCAAGGTCAAAAACCGGAAGTTGACCATTATCTCAAAAATGGTTAGAGGTAGAGCAATTTTGAGCTTATTTTTTACCCTTTGGGCCTAAAAGATGTTATATGAGTTACTCCGGTGAATTTTGACCTCCTATGTCATGGTCAAGGTAAAAAACGAAAATAGTTAGATATAGAGCGATTTTGAGCTTATTTTCGACCCTTTGGGCCTAAAACATGCTTTGTGAGTTACCTCGGTGACCTTGACCTCCTCTGTCATGGTCAAAGTCAAAAACCGGGACGTTTAGAGGTAGAGTGATTTTGAGCTTATTTTCAACAAATGGGTCCTAACAGACGTTATATAAGAGGTACCTCGGTGACCTCGACCTCCTATGTCATGGTCAAGGTTAAAAATCGGAAGTTGACCATTATCTCAAAAATGGTTAGAGGTAGAGCGGTTTTGAGCTTATTTTTTACCCTTTAGGCCTAAAAGATGTTATATGGGTTACCTCGGTGAATTTTGACCTCCCATGTCATGGTCAAGGTAAAAAACGAAAATAGTTAGATATAGAGCGATTTTGAGCTTATTTTCGATCCTTTGGGCCTAAAAGACGTTATTTAAGAGGTGACCTTGACCTCCTTCGTTATAGTCATGGTCAAAAGCCGGAAGTTGAAAATTATCTCAAAAACATTTAGAAAACTGAATTTGATTATTTGAGATTACATTATATTTAGTTCAATGTCCTCGTTCAAGATAATAATTCGGAAGCTGACAATTATGTAGAAACACCGAAAAATGTTTCTTTGACCAGATAGATTGTACCATTGCAAGTGGGTGTCATTTCGCTACGTGTAGCGAAATTCGGTCTAGTTTCATCTGAAATCACTATGCAATTTTATTATTAGAAGTATGCCCGTCCGTAGACAGGTGGCCCAACACTGAACAATTCGGTGAAATGTCAGAAGATGCCTGTAATTACAACGAACGATGACACCGTTATATTGAAAGTTCAAAGTCTGGTGCTGATCCTCAATGATCGATCAGTGTCATTAAAACAGGCCATCATCGCAGGCGCAGACTCCAACCGGACCCAATAATCAGTCAAGCGGAAAATATTTCAAAGTTTTCGCATTTTTTTTTATTTTTCGAGAAATCCAAAAATAAAGCTTCGTCGCACAGCTCCACTGCTCGGTCTTTCTATGTGCAAAAGGAAATTGAAATCGGTTGAATGGTGCCGGAGATATGGCGCGTAGAAACTGCGCATAATGAGGTCAAGCGCTAAAAAATTTCAAAGATTTCGCATTTTGCCCTTTTCAAGAAATCCAAAAATAACACTTCGTCGCACAATTCTACTACTCGGTCTATCTGTGTGCAAAAGGTAATTGAAATCGATTGAATGTTGCCGGAGATATGGCACGTACAAACTGCATATAATGAGGTCAAGCGCTAAAAAATTTCGAAGTTTCCGCATTTGTTTCATTTCTCGAGAAATCCAGAAATAACGCTTCGTCGCACAGCTCCACTACTTGGTCTTTCTGTGTGCAGAAGGATATTGAAGTCGGTTGAACGGTGCCAAAGATATGGTGCGTACAGAAATCGGACGGACGGACAAACGGACAGTCGGACGGTCTGGCATAGGTCAATTCTGTAGACCCCTCCGGGTTCACCCGGTTGGGGCCTAATAAACTCATCCCGAGAAGTAATTTAAACAAGCCATGTGGTCGAGGGCGCAGACCCCAGCCGAACACTGAGTGACTAAACGATAACAATCACTAGAATATAGGAATCAGCAACCGATAGCAATGATCGGAAGGAAAAACATTACTTGAACTGATACAGAATAGAGAACAGTGAAATAGTACCGTGTTCGTTGCGTCTTTGTGACAGAAGCTCAATAGATTATCAGATTAGCTACTGAAGCATTTGCCTGTCTCTTCCGACGAACTCGTGTACAAAAGCAAGAAGTGTTACAATTCAGTTATCTAAAAAAATCACAATTTTTGACAAGTCGTTATTTTAGCAATTTCTGACCAATTTGAAAAATAATACGACATAGCACAACTTCAATATATATATTTTTACTGTACAAGGTTGCATATGCCTAGAGTAAATAGTTTCGGAGAACTTGCGTGGAAACAAAACAGCATCCAAAGTGTGACACACGGACGGAGGGACGGACATACGGACAGACGCACACACAGACGGACGGACAGAGGGCAATCCTACAGACACCCCCCCCCCTTGGGTCTAGAAACACTCATAGAAAGTTTTAAAACACACTATTCGCAGGCTGTGGTAGAGTCTTGCTCACAAATGTATAACGGTGTCAAACGCGACAGGTCATCGGTATAAGCACTCACGCCGAGTTTCACTTAAGTCTACTCACAGCTCAGACAAGACGGACGGATAACTGAAGTCAAAAACATACCCCTCGCCGCCCCCCCCCCCCCCTCACCATCCTGACGTAGTCAGGAGAGACACGAGAAGCCAGACCATGAACAGTGGAGTACGCGAGGAGAGTATCTTGGTGAGATGCGCCGTCTCCTGGCAGAGTGAAGCTCCTGTAATGCTCCGTCCCGCTATCGGCCTCTGTCCTTCCTTGAATATCAGCATATTCTGTAATAAAAAAAAAACAAGTTAATTCTATCCCTTTCTTTTAGACATCGAAATGATGTAAACATTTTTCTTTACGCAGCTGTTGATGTTACAATAAGTACTGAGAAATGTAAAATCTATCAAAAAAAAAAAGAAAAAAAGATTTTCAAGTAAGTGATCGGGTGAGCGAAGAGAACCGAAAATGAATGGCCTGCTCTCTGCAGCAAGTGTGATGTATATTACGTACATTTCTTACGCAAAACAGAGAAGAGAGTATCGCTATATCCTGCTTCAGTCCCCTTTGACAAAAACCAAATTAAGGAATTTGAAAATTGCGTGGAGCAAACTTTAAAAAAAAAACATCCTTTCAGTTCGTCTGAAAATACTACGAACGGTTTTGAAGAAATTCAGGTGTATGAAATCCAGCACCTTACTTCGATAAAAGAAAACATGACAGGGACAGACACAGTACGTTGCCAAATTACGTCAAGGTGGTTGAGAGTGGGGGAGGTGCCTAAGTCTTCTACGACCCACTGCAGCCAAGCAAAAAACTACATGTACAACAGCATTAAAGGTAAAAAAATCGGTGACCTTGGACGTCCTTTCGAGGTCACCAGCAAGTCAAATATACGACTTTCATTAAAAGCCTTTCACACGGTTTTGCGAAATTGTGCCCACAAGAAGCAAAATAATCAGCACAGATGGTAAAAATTCTAGCAAAAACCTTGAATGACACGTCACAGTCGCAAAACTCTAATCGGGCGAAAAGGTTATCCACACGAACAATCACAACGCGTTTCATCCTAATCCATTTAATGCTTAGCTACGAAGACTTACAGGCACATTCCTGAAAGTAAATATTCAAAAACGTACAATTTTGTTTGTGTCTGGTGTTTAAATGGCAGCTCAAGGTCACAAAATATACTGAGCTGAGACGAAACAAAAAGCCGACTATTATTAAAATCCATTCATGGGCCCTGGACGAACCATGTTCACAAACCACGTCTTATGGCAGTACTGAATAGAAATATTCAAAATCCAGGCGTGACCTTGAAATATGGCTCAAGTTCACCAAAATCTATTCAGTCCGAGAGCCAATTCACATAAATATTCACACTAGGCTGCATAGAAAGACGGTTGTGCGACAGAAGGTTGAGGGTCAAAAGGTCGAGCGACAAAAGGTCGACGTCAAAAGGTCGAGGGACATGAAGTCAAAAGTGGCATTTGCGACAAAAATTCGAGATCAATTTTCAACAAAAAAAGATGAAAGAAATTAGCTACTTTAACAACGCTTTTATTACTAAAGGTCAATACAACTCCTTCTAAACTCCTATAGCAAGCACTCAAAAGTCTGTTACACGTAGAGCTCACCTGTCTCCATTTGTCAAGTAGTTTTTTAGACACAATGCCACGTTGAACATCTTCAATTTACATGTTATCACCAAGTAAGGTTTCAGGTTCCTGTGGCATACCGTTACGTCAGAAGCCGACCAAAAAAAACATCGTGTCAAGGCTAAGTTCAAGCCAAACATCCAGAATTTTTGGCAATTTCCCATGACAATTTCAGGGGGGGGACACTTGGGGGTGGGGTGGGGGGCAATGGCCCTTTACCTATAGCGAAAGTACATTTTTATATCATTTTAAAAACTTACCTCAGATGATAATGATCCAAGCAAGAAATCCTAAATCAAACACAGATACTTTTACTTTGCAAATTGTACTGCACGTTGAAAACATCAGTAAGCAGTGTAAAATATTTAAGGACATCGAAAGTTGACATGTATTATTGAATAATTAAAAAGATAATCCGAATAAAGTTCACTACACGATTTATATCTGCTGACATTTGGTATTAAATCAATACATTTGTCAGAATCGCATACTCGGAAATTGGTTGGAAGGGAGCGCAAAAATTTTGGAGTTGGAGAGGGAAGGGGGAGGGGAGGGACAGGGGAGGAAGGGGGACATGAAACAGGGGAGGAAGGACAGGGGACAGGGGAGAAGGGACAGGGAGGGGAGGATGGGGAGAGGGGAGGGGAAGAGAGACGTGGAAGGGAGCAGGGGAGAGGGGAGGAGAGACGGGAGAGAGGGGATGAGGAACGGGGGAGGGAGAGGAGGGACGGGGAGAGGGGAGGACGGAAGGGGAACAGGGGAGGAGGGACGGGGGAGGGAGGAGGGATTAAGTAAACCCCTACGACAAGCTCAGTCCACGAAACTTAAAATCTGCGCTGATGACCGTTCTGAGCCTAAGTTCAGAGTTCACTCACGGAACCACGCCGGCCCCAAGAGGAGGTGCACAACTACAACCCATAAGCTTTCAATCCATAAAGGGCAAGGTCGGTCCACAAAACTTAAAAACTGCATTAATAGCCGTTCTGTGCCTACGTTCAGAGGTCACTCACGGACCGAAGCAAAACCCCAGGACATGTTCGGTCCACAAAACTTAACAACTGCGCTAATAGCCGTTCTGCGCGTGTACGAAGTCACAACGGAGCCCCCAAATTTTTTTTCACCAAATTAGCCGTATTATTTTAGCATAGAAACACGTTTCTAGGCCTAATATGAAATTTACACACACAAACACATACACGCACGCACAAACAAGTCAAAAACATAATAGCCCTTCCGACGAGCTATAAGATCTGCACATTTTTATAGTTTGCCTGCTTACTTACCCGGATTTTGATGGATTACACATGTCACAGAGGACGAAAGTTTCAAATTTAAACCGGCTCCGATGTGTGATGGATTAAGTTTGAATGAATTGAGCCATGCGCCCCAATGAACTAGAAATGCAATTACAGAGATCTAGGCCTGCTTTGGGTTAATGTAAAATTGAAAATTAACACATTGAACCCTCAATGATACAAAAAGAAAAAAAAAACGAAATAGAAATATTTCGACCTTTTGTCGCAAATGCCACTTTCGACCTTTTGACGTCGACCTTTTGTCGCTGGACTTTTTGTCGGGATACCGCCGGAGACATATTCACGAGGAAAGCGCGGCGCATAGACGGACGGATGGGCGGACGGAAATACAGTCAGGTTAATGACCCAGTCAGGTCAGAGCATAAAAAAGCAATAGGCCAGACCGGGGTACATACAATTAGACCAACCGCAATTTGACCAACCACAATTTGACCAACAGAAATTTGACCAACTGCAATTTGATCAACCGCTTAATGGAAAAACTGACATTTGACCAACTTTCAGTTTTAGATATACATAGCCCTATAAATCTAGGAGTTCGACGTTTCGTAAGAAAAAGTAATTTCAAAGAAGTGCTCATTGGCATCAAAGAGATGTTGTGCTAACCCTCTCTCTCTGTCAATGAGTGTCATAAGGTTGAGTTCCACGTGCCCCGTAAATCTCCGTAATCCGGCGTTATACAAGGCGTTATATAAACAAACTCAGACCTGGTGGAAGCTTTAGTGTCACCTCAGTTACGTGTTTTATGTGAAGTTTTGAGAGAATATGAGATTACCACCATCCCGGTACATTTGGACAGTACTTTTACTTGTAGTGTTATAACTGTTTAAATGTTGCTTTTGTCGGAACATCTGTGATTGCTAATGTTTTACTGATAAGTGGTACGAAAAACAATAATTTGTGAAGTTGGTCAAATGTCCGTTTTTTTTTTTTATTAAGAGGTTGGTCAAATTGCGGTTATTCAAATTTCAGTTGGTCAAATGTCGGTTGGTCAAATTTTGGTTGGTCAAATGTCCTGCACCCGGCCTGACCGTCCACAGTAGGGAATGTGAGCAAACTCTCCTTCCGGGCTATCTCGCCCCCATCATGCTCTACCCTACTATCCAGTCTGTGTCCTTCCTTGAATCCCAGCATACTCTTCCATAACGTAAGAAAATTGGAGTCAATTCCAAACCTCCCTTTTACTTGATGCAATACTAAACCCCTTTAAATAATTAATAAATATAAACCCCCTTTTTGTTCTCGGCGTTGTGCTAATTATTACGGGAGTATTCATTAGTTTCGGAAAGTTATCAGGGTAGCGACGAAAGTAAAAATGAGTGGTCTAATATCCACTAAAAAAAAATGACAAAAAATTACGCATGTCGTCGCAGTCTATGCTTGCTTTCTCAGTCAACACTGAGAAGAAAATAAAACCAGCAAACAGTGGGGGAGGGGGAAGGGGGGCCGAGAGGGTACTGCAGAATTCCCTTATACCAAATTTTCACTATAATTTTGACAACATTCTACAACTAAATTCGGGGTAAGAAGAAAGTTGCTGGTAACGAGGAAAAAGGGGCAATCACCTGTTCGATAAGTTTGGACGCATAACTTTGACTTTCCTTTTCTTTTGGCTGGACACTTTTCTATTCTACAGTTCACCTGGAAACAATACAAGCTAATGCAAATAAAACAGTTTCTGAATCTCTGGAATCAATCATATCCATAAATGTAACTTTACTATTTATTTTATTAATAACTGTGCATAAAATGTGTTTTCCAAATCACGTTTAACCCAAGAACTTTCTTCTTTTGTCGACAAAAATGTCCGAAGATATTGTAATGAAATGAAACGAACGGTAGATCCTGTATAGACTTCCATAATCAACCAATACCCCGATGTTGATCCGACTCCTAGCCAGCTTTGGGCTAACGTCACAATGTTTACTTTATATACGGTGTGGCTGCGGGGGGGGGGGGGGTGAAGGAGCAGGCTTTTGTTGTTATGTGGCCAGATGAGTCTTTTTTCCGGTACTTCTTCGGTGGCTTCTTCGGACTCTTGTTCCGACATTTCGGACGACCCTTTTCCCAGGAGTGGGGTGACTGGAGTCCCTGGACCCAGCGTGTGTACCCGTCCATGACCTTGTGCAGGGACCACAGGTCTTTTGATTTAGCGATTCCGTAGTTATTATTCCATCACAACCTTGGTGGTCCTGGTTCCCATTTTTGTTTCAATGGTGAAATAAGGCTGGCGGTTCGGTTGAAGAAGTGTCGAAGAGCTTCCATGCTACAAGCAGTGAGGCAACGCGCTTGGCAAAGAGACTGGAACCCACGCTGCGGCGGGTGTAGGAAAAAACGGCACTGGAAAAAATGGCACCGGAAAAAATGGCACCGGAAAAAAAATGGCACTGGAAAAAATGGCACCGGAAAAAATGGCACTTTTGAACCTACCGAAAAAATGGCACTTTCATTTTTCATCACATGTATATTAAACCCTGAATAAAAAATAGAGTTTCAGTTAAAACAGAATCATTTCATGTATAAAGGATCAATTTTTAAAAGTTATACAAACAACTCCATACATATTTACGTTAGCACGTGATGAATTTTTACGTAACGTTTTATCTATGGAAATGTGGCATAGTATTACTCGCTGGGGTTCCTTTCTGGTCCTTTAGCCTTACCCTGAACGTTTCCCGGACGTATCCGCAGGGTTCCTTTCCCCTTAACTCTTGACATTTCTTTGATATACTTCTTATATAAACGCATGTATATCGCAGTGTTTTACTCAGAAATGCTAAAATTTTATGGCGAACAGTTAAAATGGAAATAATTCAGTGAATTATATAAATCGTACGCAGTATACTTGAAGAGAACATTTTTATCTAAACTATGGACCTTGTAATAAATAAATGATAAATGGAAATTAAGTGAAATTTAATTTAAAATTTTATGTAAAATATGTAATAGGCAAGACTTTTCTATTGCTAAGGTATGAAGTGAAGTAAAAAAAATATTAGAAAATGTAAGAAACAAAGGTGCCATTTTTTCCGTTATTTCAAAAGCGCCGTATTTTCTGGTGCCATTTTTTCCGGACACCGCTGCGGCACTACTTCTCAGCTGTATTCTGGGCTTGGCTTCTCCCCGAATTTCACGACACGCCTCTTTCAACCTTCTATAATCTTCCTGCACCAACGTCCTGCCTCAAATGCCGACATTGGGAAAGAAACCTTAACTTCCGCTGCCCCCCCCCCCCCCCTCCACAAAAAAGTGCTGAAAAACAGACTTGAGAATGAAAAGTGAAGAGCAAATAGGGTAGATAAAAAAAATGGGGATCTCAATGACTTACTGGGAATTGAAAAAAAAAATTAGCTTTACCAATTAGATACAGTGAAAGCCTCCATGTGCTCATTAGGGGCCCGCTAGTAAAAAATCGCTTGCAAACCAAAGATCAATTGCAAAGTTTTAGCAGTAATTGTGTAATGCAGACTTTGTAGAAGATGACAAATAAGCCACTCAAATGGGCATACATGCATCCGGGAAGAAAATCGTCCAAAAAGGCGGAAGAAAAAAAAAGACAGGTGAAGTTATTGGAAAACGGCTACAGGGTCATCAAAATGCAATGCGCATGAACAAACTAGAGCTTTGGTGAGGCAGGATCCCCCGTATAACAGGACCTGCATGTAATTTCAACAACTGCATTGAAGAGGTCTCATACTGGAGTATCAGCTAACATCATAGTTCTTTACAAGGTAAAGCCTTATATACAGTGGTTTAGGCCTTTCACTTTGTAATACATACATGTAACATTTACTTGGTCTTTATGAATTAGCCAGTAAACGAAACGTCTCCATGCTGTTAACTTACATTTGCTAATCATACAACTTTTCTTTTCAAAGAAAGACTTAATCTGTAATAAAGAAAACATTTGGTTGGGTGAACCTATTCCAAGTATAATACAATAATAATTTCATAATGTGATATTCCAAAATATACAATACAGTTAAAATGTATATTAAATATACAACTGAAACGTTAAAAAGACTGCTACTTTTTGCCTTCAAAAACGTTCATAACAGCATATTTTTCAACCTTGCACAAATTCTTCCTTTTTATATTTTTCCAAAATAACCTGACGCTGCACATCTACAATTGATGGTCTTTTAATGCCTGCGCTATAAAATGCCTCGGAGATATCGTGCCAACAAAAGCGCGGACAGACAGAAGGGCGGGCAAACGGACAAGTTCATAACTATATCCCATCCTTACACAGGGGATAACAACCTGTCGTGCTTCCGATAAAAAATTACAGAGATATCGCGCGATTTTTTTTTATTTACAAAATCGAAAAATAACCTCCTGCTCCACTTCATTATACGTCGAAATTTTCGCATTTTGTTACAAAACTGAAAAACAAGCCACTGTTGCAGAACTTCACTATATGTACTTTCTTCCTGTAAGATTTGGTTTGCTTCCGATAAATAGAAATAGAGATAAGATAGCGCGTGAACAAAAGTCGATGCAAAAAATAAAAAAAATAAAAAATAAAAAACACTGAGTCTAAAAACGTTAAAAGGTCGAGATTTTCATATTTTTTTTTACAAAATCGAAAAATAACCTGCTGTTGCAGAACTTCACTATATCTCCGTCCTCCTGTAAAATTTGGCTTTTTTTCGGAGACATCGCGCGAACAAAATTGATACAAGAACGACTAAGTCCAAAAAAGTAAAAACGTCGAAATTTTCACAATTTGTACAAAATCGAAAAAAAAAATAGCCTAGCATTGCGTAACTTCACTATATATACTTTCTTCCTGTAACATTTGGTTTGCTTCCGATAAATAGTAATAGAGATATCGCGCGAAAAAAAAATGCGGACAGACAGGCAGACAGACAGATGGACGGACGGACAGACGGACAAGTTTATAATTATATCAATCCGTTACACGGGGGATAAATACCTGGACAAAAGGCCCCACAACAGAGATATTACAGGGCCCAAATATGAGGGTCTGTAGTATATCTAGCTTGCAGTAAAATTAATCCAAATGATTGTTAGAAATCACATTCCATAGAAAATATAGCAGGACATTTTTCTGAGGTATCGGGTCGATTCGAGAGCAGCTGCAATTGTTTTGTATTGACAAAATCAAGTGCATTAAAGTGATGTGTTCGGGAACGCAAAAAAAGAAATCTGTTTATTTAGTTCATGTTTGGTTAGCGTTCAAGTAACGTAAAACGCTAAAAAAAAAAAGAGCCTAAGTCTATAGATACAACATGACCCACAATTTTACTTTTAGCTCTAATTTTTTAGGCAATACTAAAATTTTGTCCAACTTCTTGAATAAGTCACTGCCCCAAAGCAAAGTCATTGTTAAACCAATAATGAGAGTGCAATGGACACTGTACAGGCAAGGGCACCTCACCAACAGCGTTACCCCTCTTGCTTAGAGTTTTGTGGGAGAAATCAACATTTGTGCATTTGAATTCTGGCTTGGTAAGTTAGCACGATGATTGGAAATAGCCTTTGAATGAAATCGGTATTGGTATTTACGAACAATGCTTCTCAGTCTTGGCACATTAACCCATGAGCAGCAAATACCAAGGTTGTCCCCGCGCAAATCCGCGACCTTCTTGCTTTCAGAGTTATGGGTTGGTATTGGGATTTTAAGCAATAGTAGGAAATGAAATCAGTTAATCTTTTTTTTTTTTTTACTATTATTTTGCTTGTTTTCCTTTTTAAGGACAATCAAGGTATTTCTTCTCGGATGATCATAATATGTTCAAACTTTTGCACCAGTTTAGGCACCAATACCATCAGCTTGTTTTTCAGACTCAAAAGGCTTGGGATGGGGAAAAAGGGGGCAATGCTCCACAACTAACCAAGGCCCCTAAAGCAAAGTGAACATAAGATATTGGAGTGTGTTGCAGTGAGTAAAGTAGTGAACGCGTGGAGTATTGAACAGGCAAATATAGACAAGGACGACAACAGGTCAACCACATAAAATCACTTAGCAGTCACTGTTCTCGTTATTCTATAACTCCCTTTTCCCAGTTAACAGTGCCGTTGTATTTCACGAGACCAAAAAAAAAAAAAAAAAAAAAGAAGAAGAAGAAGAAGAAGAAAATCACAATGATTGTGCAATTTCAATGGATATTTTAAGACGGAGAAAATATTATCGTGCTATCATTTTCATGTCGTAGTAAAGAAATAGAAGGATTTTTTTTCGCACACGGATATGATCCCATCGGCAAAAGGGGGTACAAGGAAGACGTCACATGACTTCTAACAGGTGAGGCCGGTGTAACAGTATATCTTGCCCCCTGTATAGCTTCCCCCCGGGGGGGGGGGCAAGCTAGCCTAGTCTAGCTCCCCCCCCCCCCCCGGGGGGAAGCTAGACTAGGCTATCTTGCCCCCCTCTGGGATATTTTGCCCCCTGTTCAGCTTCCCCCCCCCCACCTGGGATATCTTGCCCCTCCCCTAAAATAAAAGTTTTTTTAGTTGTATTTTAAGCTAGACTAGGCTATCTTGCCCCCCTCTGGGATATTCTGCCCCATGTTCAGCCCCCCCCCCTGGGATATTTTGCCCCCCCCCCCTAAAATAAAAGTTTCTTTAGTTGTATTTTACATAAAGGGTAATCCGTTTGTATACTCGCTCTCTATTCACAGTTATCGGGGGATTTAGAGTTGGCTGCAATAAAGCCACATCTCTTTTTATAATCCATTTTGTTTGATCAATTGTATTCGACAATAATGCATAACAGTACAAACAATCTCAGGGAAATGGATTTTGCGGTAAAAGTTTACTCCGAATTGAGAAGTTTAAAAGGGTATGCAAAAGGGTATGAACATTTCATTTTTTTATTTTGATTGTAAATTAATTACTTGATCAGTAGAGGAAATATTGAAAAGAAGTAGTGAATGAAAATAAATAAAAATAAATGAAAATAAATCGGCATTGACCTGGTTGGACCAAAAACGCAGTGAACTGCAGTGAATTGTGTAAATGACCGTTGAATTACGCAAAAACTTGATAATTTTCAACCACAGAAGAAATTGTACTCTATAGAGATCATTTACCATTAAAAGTTCTGTTGCAGTTAAGTATTTGTTTCATTTATTCGGTTTTTTATGGAGGGGGCAAAATATCCCAGAGGGGGGAAAGATAGCCTAGTCCAGCTCCCCCCCCCCGGGGGGAAGCTGTACATGGGGGGCAAGATAGCCTGTTACACCGGAAAAGCATGGCCCCGACTAATTTGACGTCATTACACTGATTTATGGGCATGTCGTGCAGAAAGGAAAACAATCCTAAAGAAATTGTACAAATGTATATATGTACATCGTTCCTATTTAAATGTATGAATGCCGTTTTAGCATTTAATGCTGATTTTTGATATCAAAAAGATATCAAGAAATCAATGTAGATCTCAATAATTTATATTTTGCTATCAATAATTGAATTTTAGATGGCAAAAATTTATTTTTGAGATCAAAAAATCAGATTTACAAACTTAAAAAATCTCAAGGGAGAGACATTCATATAAAATTTAACGAATCGTCAATTAAATTTTGGAGATGAAAACTTGAATAATTGAGAACAATAATAAAACACAATTTTTGATCTCAAGAATTGCTTCTTTTTTATATAGAAAAAAAATTAAAGAAAGATTCTGTATACAAGAACCAGTCATTTTTAATTTACAAATGTGTACTTCTGAATTAAAAAAATAGACTAATATTTTGATATCAAAAAATGATCTGCAGATTTCAAAATACAAAATAAAAAATTCTCCTTCTATGGAATGCCGTTTTCACATTTATTAGTGAATTATTGATATCAAGAATTAATTTTTGATCTCAAAAATTGATTTTTCGACATCAAGAATTAATTTTTAATCTCAATAAATCTATATTCTGATATCAAGAATTCATTTTTGCTATCTGTAATTGTATTCTTGATATCTCTAAATGTATTCTTGATCTCAAAAAATAATTTTTGATATCAAGAAATATTTATTGATATTAAAAATGATTTAATTATATCTAAAATTGATTTGTTGAGATCAATTCTTGATAGTAAAATGAAATATTTGAGAGCAAAATATTAATTTTGAGCTCACTAATTGATTTTCTATATATTGATATCAAAAATTTATTTCAGATATCATTATTTCAGACTGATACATTTTAAATTTGTATTTTGAAATCTGCAAACGATTTTTTTATCTCAAAAACTGATTCTTGATATCAAAATATCAGTCTATTTTTTTTAATAAAATAATTGAATTTTAGAAATCAGATTTACAAACTTAAAAAATCTTAAGGGAGACACACATTTACACCATTAAATTTTGGAGATAAAAACTTGATTTATTGAGATCAATAACAGCAATACAATTTTTAATCTTAAGAATTGCTTCTTTTTTTACACAGTAAAAAATTTAAAGAAATATTCTGTGTACAAGGACCAATCATTTTTAATTTACAGATGTGTACTTCAGAATTTTTTATTTAAAAAATTACTCATATTTTGATATCAAAAATCAATTTTTGAGATCAAAAAATCACTTGCAGATTTCAAAATACAAATTAAAAAGTCTCTTGATGAAATAATGATATCTGAAATAAATCCTTGATATCAATAAAAGGAAAATGAATTATTGAGCTCAGAATTAATATTTTGCTCTCAAATCAAGAATTGAATTTTTGATCTCAAAAAATCGATTTTAGATACCAATAAATCATTTTTGATATCAATATATATTTCTTGATATCTCTAAATATTTATTGATATCCAAAATTATTTTTTGAGATCAAGAATACATTTAGAGATATCAAAAATATAATTGCAGAGAGCAAAATATGGATTTTTTTAGATCAAAAATTAATTCTTGACATAAAAAATCAATTTTTGAGATCAAAAGTTAAATTTGACATCAATAATTCCCTAATAAATGTGAAAATGGCATTCCATACATTTATATGTTTATATCTTTCCGATTTATATGTGTATGTCGTTCTTAATTATATGTGTATATCGTTCATATTTATATGTGTATGTCGTTCCTAACTATATGTGTATATCGTTCATATTTATATGTGTATCTCGTTCCTATTTACATGTTTATATCATTTCTATTTATATGTGTATATGGTTTCTAATTATATATGTTTATCATTTCTATTTATATGTGTATATCGTTCCTGTTTATATGTGTATATCGCGAGTGTAGGTCCGAAGCGTCCCCGGACCAAAGCGCACCCGGTCAATAGCGCTCCTGTTCTTGCAGGCTAGGACCAAAGCGCCCCTCTGTCATATATTTGCAAACCCCTTACTCCACAAGACCCCTTCTTTGTATAGCATTTATTACTTAGCATCAAAAGGAAAATCCATTTATACAAAGCATTGTCTACTCAATATCAAAAGGAAACCCATCTATGCTATAGAGTGTCTAAAATGCTAAAGCACGAGACTGGTCGTAATCTTCTTAGACAAAGAAGGGTGTGGATTCGTGTACTCAATCTGCGTCTACTCCGGATGTCACCCCAACCTCTTCTAAGTATTTAAGGTCCTGTTTTCAATCTTGAATTATTATTCATCTATGAAATATGGAAATACTGAAAAATCAGAAGAGCGGTGCTAAACTCTGCTTTGGAGGATTCACTTACAATCGGAAAAACCAAAAAGCGACCACCATCAGATGGTAATGTTCGCACAGAAAAATGTACGACTGCAAAGCATCTGCAACTACTGACGTAGCAATGACAGAAGTGAAAAAGACAACGCCCCACACCCACGATCCTGTCAACATAAAGACCCTGAGGTTCCAGCAGGGCTTGGGAGAAAGGTCAAAGTCCAGCCGCGAGAAGACGGCAACCATCCTAAGCCAGGCGCTATTGGCCGCCGATCCCGATCTTCGCGCCGATCTACCCAGTACCAGTAGCATGCGCCGGATGATTCGGAGGTACAAGCAGGGAGCTCTACCCAAAGAACCAGCGGCCGCTGGACAGATCCATCTACCGGATGACTACCAGCACACGGGAGGCGCCAATCCGAAACCCTTTCTCATTTATGACAATGAAGCAGCTACCAATCGCCGCATACTTGTGTTTGCTATCGATCAAGGTTTACGTCATTTATACCGCAGCCAAAAGTGCGAAAGGGGCGGTTTAGTTTGGGGGCGCTTTAGTCCGGGTGCGCTTTAGTTCTACTTTGCAAAAATTGGGGCGCTTTAGTCCGGGTGCGCTTTTGGTCGTCTCCCGTATATCGTTTCTATTTCGCCTTTCCTACATAAATTAGTAACTCCCTTAAATGAAAATAAAATTCGAGTTTTATTTTAACAAATTTGCATTGTTAATATTATTAGTTTTACTATTATTATTCATTTTTGTTATTATTGTTATTATTATTATTACTTATTATTATTATTATCAATTATTAGTAATTATTTAATATTTAGAGTCAATAATAATTTAATAATTATAATGCTAATTATAATTAATAAATAACAATAATAATAATAATAATAATAAATAATAATAATAGGTAATTTCCTGTGAAAAGTCGGAGGTTATACACTTGTTTATATGCACGAATTTGCATACAGAACACTGAGGATCCCGACATTTCATCCGAAAATGAATAACAAAGTACGACATTTCACACAACCTTTTTAGGTTAGACTTGAAACTGAGTGTGAGATTGCTTCATTTATTTGTTTTTTGTGATTTTACCGATGTTTTAGTATTATTTTGAAAATAAAGACCACCTCTTTGTTGATCAATTTAAAGTATTAAACTGGTCATTTACTTCACATCTCATAACAAACGAGATGTTATAACTGGTGTCCAGATCAAGTGATCAAAGTACACAAATGGACGATAATTACTTAGGTCCGGTACAAAACGTTAAAACGTTCTGCAACTAATGTCTGGCTTCCACCTAATGTTGAAAGCGACACCTGTTAGGGATTGAACTGCACACGACTTCACTGGGATTAAGAAGTCAGAGTGACAGATTACACAGTGATTCGCATTAAATGAATACGGCTTTGATGCTACTTTGTAGTGATTAGATGTGCTTTTACTTTGGAGTACCGTTGCTTGGCAGTTTGCGTTAAAATTCATCTGTAAAAAAATTCGGATGAAATGTCGTACGTTGTCACTTATTTTCGTATGAAATGTCGTTGGATGATATGTCTGCGGATGAAATTTGTTTGTTTGTTTGTTTGTTTGTTTGTTTGGTGTTTAACGTCCCGTTCACCAACTAAGATAGGTATATTAGGATTCACTTGCTGAAGAAACAAGTGGGAGAAAAAGAAGGATAATGAAGAAATAGTAAAAAGAGAGTTGGAAAGAAAGCAATTCCGATTAGCCGCCTCTTACGCCATGCACAGAACAGAACGCAGTGGATGTATTCTTAAGATTTCCCCTACCCACAGGGGGTGCGGATGAAATGTCCTTGGATGAAATGTCGTAGGATGAAATATTGTGGATTCAAAATACTAGAGTGCGGGTATACTCCTGTGTGGGTTATACATAAGACACTGGGCAATAACATTTGGTTTTTAGCTTTAAGTGTCCAAAAACAATGAAAAAACATTGTTTTTATATTTTATTCTACCTTTTGTTTCTCTACTGCGAAAAAACATCATGTACAGAATATAAAACAATATTTACAACTTGCCAAGCCCATTGAGTGGCTATTTTAACATAAAAGGCAGATGAAAATCTACAAACAAGTGTTCACACTAGTGAAAATGCACGTAGGGTTTCGTTTATCAAGGGATTGGTGCCACTTTGACTCATAGGGTTTAGCTCTGATCGATAAGTGAGTAACACTGATTAGACAACGAGTGACCTTGATAAAAAAGGGAGTGGCGTAGACTGGTATTTACTTTGAACTTTGTTATGCATACGGCCAATATATGCCGTTTATATGGATTATTGCGGGAGTGAAATGAACAGACGTGTACTAACGCAGATTAAAAACTTATTTTTTAGGATGGGAAATGAAAGAAAATACAATCTTGTTTTGACTTACCAAGATCAGCAAAAATAACATACTTCAAAATAACTTTTTCCTTGCCTAAAAGGATCTCTACCCCATAAAGTGAATAAAAGCATATAACTGCACAAATATAAAGTTATGCCTTTACAAAAATGTATCAATAAACATTTAGGATGCGGGTTAAACTGTGGTGTGGGTTATACACCGGTGCGAGGTTGTCATTTTGTTAATTTTTCACCGATTTCAAAAACAATATGACGTTGCACATCTACAATATATAATATGTTCACCATATAGAAAGTCAGAACCATACCTTAAACAGTTTTTGAGAACTTCTGCGGACAGAACCACGTGTTTCCAGCGGACAGACAGACAGACGGACACACTTATAACTATATCCCCCGTTTACAGGGGAGATAAACACAACTACGAACAGTGCAAAACCAAAAGCTGTCATTTGAAGGATAGTCGTATATGAAAAGAAATGAAGAAAAATCGATCACATAGATATGCACAAAATATATTACCAGTTAGATACAGGAGAGCCTGCATACGCTCATAACGAGCCCGGTGTCATGATTTCAAATTCCCTACCCCTTAAATGTTACCCGCCGGGAATCTGAAAACGTTTCCGAGTTACCGGAGGGTGGGGGAGGAGGGATACTTTCAATTCGTTTTCAAATTCCCGCGGGGGTAATCTGAAACCGATTTCAATTTACCGGGGGGGGGTAACTTGAAAATAGGAGAAATCTAAAATCATTACATTCTGTCGTGTCTCTCAAGAACAAAGCCACCGAAACGCTTGCTTACTCAAAGTCAAAGGTAAGTCCAATAATTTCCTCTATTTCTTAGATGCCACACGAAGAACAAAGCAACAACGAGGCTTACTTACTCAAAACCAAAGAAAAGTCCAGTATATTTCACTCGGTGTCTTAGATGCCATACCTAGCCTGATGCTAATCCTACTCTTAATCCCCAGGGTTTGCAATAATAATCCCTGGTAGAACACGACAAAGAAGTCGTTATGATTAAGTAATTTGTCGCACCGTTTCACATCTGTTGCTAATATTTAACGCTTGGACGTTATATTCAGTGTAGTACGTGTTAAAATCTGTGTAACTGTAGTGTGGTTTACGCGTATTGCAATTCTGGGAGTGTAAACAAATGGCTGCCGTACAGGCCACTTACTTTTTCTAGCGGGGTAGGACACGACAAATAAATCGCTATGAGGAGTAATTTTTCTCACCACTTCACACCTGTTGTCAACATGTAACGCTTGGACGTTTTATTCAGTGTAGCACGTATTAAAATGTGTTTAGCTAGAAGCTTTTTTAAATTTTAAGTGACATTTAAATATAAATGAAAAGTTATTCTCCTTAGTTTTTGCCTTTATGTACATTTACATTTATATTTGAAGTGAGAAGTAGACAAAGTAAAATACGAGTGTATTATTTCGTTTTTTCGCGTTTTAACATCGTCAGGGGGGAAATTTGAAACTGTGTTCAGATTCCCCCGGGAGAAGCTGAAATCGTTTTCAAATTCCCGAGGGGTAACTTGAAAACAGGGGAAATCTGAAATCATTACACCGGTAATAAAAATCTCCATCAACGACCCATGTAGCACCAGTATTTTATTATTAAACATTTCTGAATTGAATTGTAATACTTAATAATTTTTTATCCATCTGCCTTACATTTTGATGAACCTTTTGATTAACCCTTTTCCTACAAACACACAGTTTTCTTTCTTCCGACATACTTCTTGATTTTCATCACAAACGCATGCATCTGTTTTTGATTCCACAATAGCAGTTAGATTTTGTTGTATTTTGTACTCTTACCTATTGAGAGAATAAACCTCATTTCATTTATTGATTGACTGATTGATTGATTGATCGATTGATTGATTGAAGAGTGCAATTTTGTTCAGCATCGTCTGTAGTATCTATACTAATTACACTGACAACAGTTTGCAACTGATCTGACGTTTGTACATAGTAGGTGTCATTGTCTAACAGCCATCCTCCTACAGTGGTCTTTTGTGCATAACACCTTTTTACTCCGCAGACCCACTGAGGATTCCTCGAAATAGCACTCATAAAAGTGAGGAAATATTTTTTTAAAATATCCATCCGCTCTGTGTTTATATGTAACAGATCAGTCTATCAGAGGTTATAGTTTAACAACGCTGGTGTTGTCTTTACACGAGCGAATGTTGTCGGCCTTACATGAGTGCATGCAGGCCTTTACTGAATATATATGTTACAGGCAATTTGTGTATTCAGACAATTCGTGAATTGCCTGAAATTTTCAGGCAATTCGTGAACTGCCTGTAGAGGTCAGGCAATTCGTGAATTGACTAAAATTTTCAGGCAGTTCGTGAATTGCCTGAAATTTAGGGGTTCCTTGTTCAAAAATTGCCTAAAGACGTTTCAGGCAATTTGTGTATCAAAATATTAACTGTTGAACAGAGCCACATTTGTTAATTTCTTTCTTTATAATCAAAATAATTGCAATTAAGGCATGTACTTCGGGGAAACATAATGGAGGGTCATAGTATACGTGTCTTACCGACCATGTTTCATAACTGCAATTATGGTCAGAGTAAAAAATTGTCCTATGGGCTCCAATTTCCGGAATAAGTCAATGGCCAATAATGTTTCTCCCCAGAGTAGGGAATTAATTAAGTGGCCTATCACTTTCCTTCCAAGTTACTCCGATGTTTTGGTCTTATACCATAAAAGTAACAACAAGTAAATACCGTCGTTATTTGAAAGCAGGTCTAAAAATTGCAATTTAATTTCTTGTAACGAATTTAAAATTAAAGATTTTAACGGGGTCTGTTATTTACAACCGGGTGAATTGCAAGAAAAGTGAAGGATTTAATTAATTCCAAATAAACCTCTATAATTAAATACAATCCAATCTGTTGTGGGAGTTTACGGTTTAGAATTGCAATTATAAATTGATGTAACCGCTATTTAAGTATAGTGTTATGTCTTTCACTCGATACAATTGCAATTAACGAGCATTGGAGTGCCGTTGCATTATCAACTGAGTGCGTGGTAAAATGCATGCAAACTGATTCTTTGATTTACTATTGATGTAAAGGGAAACAGGAAATTCCCGCGGGGACTTTTCCCGGTGGGGGCCTTTTCCTGACCTAGGACTTTTTCCGACCTAGGACATTCTCGCTGATAAAAAAAACTAACAAAAATGAAACTAATTTATTGCAATTTTTATTTAGTAATTTATTGTGTTCTCTCCGGTCCCTGATGTTTCTTTTTTTCTATTGTCAACAAGCCGCGGTGGATTATTCTGCAGCGGCAGGGTATATTTTGATTCAGTTAAAAAATGCAATTAAAACCTAATTCACAAAAGTGTGATGGAGCAGCGGAGTGCTCTTTTATCAATTAACAAGCAGCGGAGTGCTCCTTTATCATGAAACTGAGTGGTAACGAAGTGAGATGTGTTAGTTCAAATAGCCAGTAGATGAATGCAATTTATGATAAAAAGTAATTGCTAACGGAGTTTCTGATGTACGATTGATGTAAATATGAACGTTTAATTCAAGCATGCAATTATTGCTTTATAACTGCATATGAAATGTAGCAATAAATAGAAGAAACATCAAAATTTGTTCAACATCTCTTATAAAACATGTTTCAGAAAATTCTTGAACTGACTGGTCCTTAATTTCAGGCAATTCACGAACTGCCTGAAAATTTTAGTCAATTCACGAATTGTCTGACCCCCACAGGCAGTTCACGAATTGCCTGAAAATTTCGTGTAATGCTGTAACATATATATATATATATGTTACAGCGAATCTGTAAAACCAGCGAATCTACAGATTCGCTGAAAATTTTCAGCAAATCTACAGATTCGCTGGTTTTTCACCTAAAAAATTATACGGATTAACTCAAAGTGCCTGATCGGCCATCATTACCAACATGATCACTTGCTTTAGCTAATATTTGAAAATTAATTGCTTCTGAGTGATTACGTTACTCCAGATGTATTTTACACACCTTTTTCTTCGTTTGCGTGAAAGGAATATATTAAAATCGGGCTTCACGCTCTGTTTCCATTGCTATTAACTCATTTCATGTAGCCGAGCTTTTTTTTTTTTGGTCATTTGATGAAAATACAGCAATTATATGCTGTCACACCAGAATAAAGTTTCTATTCGCTGAAATCCATGTCCTATCAGTTTCTGTTAATTTAAACTACTAGTATGCGGAGCATGGAAAATTAACACTGATTGGATAAGCGTACCATAATTCAATTGCAATTTATATCACCCGGAGGTGAAGAGATTTTTGTGTTGCAATCACGGAAAAATATTGCAATTTGACTAATAGCAATTTGAATGCTACTCAGAAGGCGAGTAATGATCGCAATTTATTTAGAAACAATAGTTTTAAGATATGCTGTGATCACTTTTATGAAAGACGATAACACAAAGAGAGAAACTTAATTTAAGCCTTTGTGAATATTGATAGCAAATGTTTTCCCACGCTTTCCAATATTATTTTTCATTTGAGACTAGAAATTCGCATTTCAACAATGCATTTTAAAGCAAGTTAAATAAAAAATATGTGTAATTTTAAAAGTTCCGATTGCAATATATCCTATTCCCAAAAGACAAGAAACTTAATTTAAGCATTTGTGAATATTGATACCAAATATTTTCGAACGCTTTCCCATATTGTTTTTCATTTGAGACTAGAAATTCGCATTTCAACAATGCCTTTTAAAGCCAGTTCAATAAAAATATGTGTAATTTTAAATGTTCCGATTGCAACACATCACATTCTAAAAAAAAACAAAGAGGTAAGAAGTCACATAAAGGCAATTAAATTTCAAATATCACCCAACACAAGTAATCCTGTCGGTAAAGAGGACTGGTCAGGCAATTTCAGCGAATCTGTGTAATTTTAAAGGTGAAAAACCAGCGAATCTACAGATTCTCTAAGTGTGTCAGCGAATCTACGGATTCGCTGGTTTTACAGATTCGCTATATTCAGTAAAGGCCTGCATGAGTGTATATAGAGATATGTGATGTTATATATATATATATATATATATACCCGCGCAATTATAAATTTCGACTAAATGTCGTAGACGACATTTTCTACTAACTGCCGTCCAGCTAAATGTCGATGGCTAAATATCGTAAATTCATTTTGTGTGTTGGATTTTCCGAGTGCTATACGAGGAAGAAGAGATAGAATTAGAGTAGATCATATTTAGTGACAAGAAAATGGTGAATCCTGACCAAACTCATGAGCCAGATGCAAACTTGCCCACTTTCGAGTCTGACAGTCCCCGTATTGCGATACTACACAAACAACCCATCGTACAGGGCATAGCCCCAGCCGGACATGGACAAACAGCTGTCACGCTGTAAAGCACTCTGTGAATATCATATCAATCCGCCTGATAGTTGAAGAGATATGGCGTCGACAAAACAATGCATCAAAAAGTGACAGACAGACAGACGGACAGATAGACAGACGGACGGACGGACAGACGGACAACACCCAAACCAACAGCTCCCTTCCGGGGGTCAAAGCCCTCGGTTGGGGTCTAATGAAATTAATGGAAGATGTTCTTTTCAATTTCACTAATTTGAAGCTACGACAACCATGCATTCTCCTCGCTATAAAAATATAAACATTTCGACTCACTTACTGTTGAATACGGTTTTCTAAACGGTCTCGTTTTTTTATAAAGAAAATACTCCCACTGTTCTGTTTCCCCCTTTTGCTGACATGGGGCATGGAACATTCCAACTTTCGAGTTCTCAGTACTGAAGCACTTGGACGCATCCATTGTGTTAGCACACAGAGCGAGTCATTGTATTAGTGTCTTTCTGCTGTGGTACTTCTCCACTCATTCATGCCTAACTGGGAGTGTCACTAAATGAATGGTGGCAACAAGGTATTATCCATTGATTACGTCTCCTCCCTTGTTTGTGCTAAGACAAGTTCGATGACAGGCCATCACGAACTCATTAAGGGCCAGGTCAAATCCAAACCTTCCAGCCGTACACCAAGTTCACTAAATGAGAAACAAACTTTCTTTCTGTTGTTCTCGGTTGGTCTTTTCACATCTGTGGGGGAAGGGGTGACATCTGACATCCCTACGTACATACATACGTCTGTATGTGCATGTGAAAGGTATGTATGCTTTCACCTAAAATACGTCATCACCTACAGTTTTGAGCGGGTAGCTTTCAAATTTGACGTAAAAATTCTCTTCACCCGCTAAAAATTGGCCAAAGGCGTAATTTAAAAAAAAATGGAAGTCCATTCTCAAAATACTTCCCATACAATTTTGACCCGATTTTCTTAAATTTTATACAAATACAAGCCCAGGTGGTACTTGGCAATCTGTGTCGGCAATCAGCCAAATATCGACCAAATGGCCGCATTTTTTAAATTTCATTGTTATTATTTTTTTTTTGGCAGCCAAATTTGAAAATAGTTCTACAATTATGATCGGATTGCTTGCAATTTTGTGTGAATTGATATTTCACAGTAAACACAGACATCGACAGGCCTCGCACCCGACGTCGGAACAACGTCGGATTTGGGGATATAGAAGTCGAAGCAACGTTTAGCTGCCGACATTCAATAGATATCGATTATTCGACGCCTAATCAATGTTGTTAAAAGATTGCAAATGGAAATCGAAAGAACGCCCTCAACAATGACTGGCTTATTAAGTCGCTCTTAAAATTCCTACATTTTACGTCTTCGTTTTTTTGTCTATTTTCGAAGCGACCTGCCATGGTTTGAATTTCTGGTGAGTAATAACACGATGCGGTTGATGTTTGGTTGTCACCATAACTTCTATACAACATTGGTTTTTTGTCCTGTATACAACGTCGATTGAAGACGTCTACTCAACGTTGTATCAGACATTGTTTACACGTCGGAGAAAGTGAGGTTTAGTTGCGACCAAAAGCAACGCCTTAACAACCTTGTTTATATACCTTTTTTGGCGATCCGGCAAATTTTTCTGTAGCCTATTATCAAAATGCTTCCCTCATAATTTTGGTCGCATTGCTGTCAGATCTCTGGGAGTTTTTGGCCGATCCAGAAAAAGCAGAGAAGTGCAAAAATATATAATGTATAAAATAATATATTTGTAAATATGATCATAAAATTTCAGGCTAGTGCTTGAAGTGCTGCAGGCTGCGGGAGGGTTCTTTCCATTAGTCCACCCGCTCTCATAGTTTTATTATATTGTGTTTAATAAAACAATCACTGTTTTTACTCGGTATTTTGACCATGCACATGAAAACAGGTGAAAAATAAAACGTGAAGTGCACAGCCTGACACCCAGGGATGGTGTACACACCAGCTTTGCCACCGACTAATTGGCAACACGGTCGGTTGTGAAGTGACTGGTGGCAAATCGAGTAGTAGGAACAACCACCCCCACCCCCCGGGAACACCCCCCGGGAGCACCCCCCCCCCCGGGAGAATAAATCCCTTTTGTCAAGTTCCTAGGAACAAACATCCTTAGGTACAAACCCCACCCCTGCTATAAATGATACTAAACAAAATAAATCCAAGATACCCGTAAAATTTCCACACCAGTAAAATCGCACATTGTACAAGTAAAATCGCATATTTTCTACCCGTAAAATCGCAGTGTTTCACAGTCTTATCATCTTTTGTCTCCCCTACTAAAGAAGGGCGCTGTGACCCGATTCCGTCAAGGTCTCAGCGAGGGTTTTGGTGCGAGCATTCAAACCAAACGGAAGTCGGTTTCTTGATCTTCTTGGTGTGGTGTAGCCTTCTTTATCATTTCCAATTCACTTTTTCTTAGTGTTAAATGGCTGATTTGAACCCATACTCATCGTTCTTTTATACCCATTTGCACCTTATTGGAAGCAATTGAATTGCAATCAACCGAACTGCAATTAGTTGATTCACAAATAAACTCGCCTTATGTGTTGAAAAGGCAAAATAATTGCCTTTCTGCTTTTTGCACTTGATAACTTGAAAGCTACGACTGTTCTGTTCACATGGGGAATATGGAAGGGTGATCGATTGCAATTAATAACTTGAAAGCAATGACTTAATCTATTCACATTGAAGAGATGGAAGAGTGATTGAGCTCGTCTATTATTATGAAAAAAACTTAGTTATATTGTTATTATTCGTTGGAAAGCAGTGACTGACGGGTGGGGGAGTATTTTTCTGGGGGGGGGGGTGGCTTTTATACCTGGGGTTGTACCCAGGCCATCGGGAAAGGGGGATTTAATCCTGAGGACAGGGGGATTGTTCCAGGCACCGGCAAAACGATCTGCACTCCCAATGTTATACATGTACCAAATGTTGTTGTCCCGGGGTTAGTTCAGAGACAAAGCAGGAACAAAATTGACAAATCACTGTAAAAAAAGGAAGACAAAACTCGCATTGTTTCAATGTACTGTTTGCAGCTTGCCAAATGTTAAAAACAACGAAGACTAAACTCGCATACAATTGATATCCACTTGCTGTATGCGGCGTTTCCTCATTTTAGCGAGTCTACCCTTATCAAAAATGGAGCGTTTATCAGCTGAAAAAAGTAAGAAATATGACTCGTATCACCAATGCACTTTCAGACTACAATCACAAACGAAGGCGTCCACTTGTAAATGTAGATTATCTGAAACATAAAAAAGAAGTTTGAGCAAAGACCTCGGAAATACACGAAATATTTTCGTAGACTGCCGAAAAGTGTGTTTTGCGCGTGTGTATGGGTAGGTGTATGTACGCGCGCGTGTGTGTGTGTTTTGTGTGTGTGTGGGGGGGGGGGGGGTGTATGTGGTGCGTGCGCGCGTGTGTGTATGTGTGTGTTTGCTACTGCATTTGCAAGCGACATACGCAGACGAATCTGGCCTAATCTCGTTATTTTGCCATATCTGAGCCAATATTATTACAGCTCACCAGTTAATTCTTCTGGGTACTATTTCAGGATTAAAAAGTATTCCAGTTCCAGTGTGTTTTACTTCCGTATTTTATAACTAGACACCACAATAATTCTCCTATCGTTCAAAACGAAAAAAAAAAAACTCGCAACTTTTTAATCGCAGACAGAGTTAACATACGCTAGATGTCGCACCATTCAAACATATTTTCTCTGCTTCAAAAGGACTTAATACAAAAACTACACAGCGTTGCACGGAAATGTATAGAGAAAAGCAGCAAGGATGAAACAATGCTCCCCGTTCTCAAAACAATTTTCATGTTTTACTTTGGTCTATCACAACATTACATGCTCTCCATTTCTTTTCAAAAGAGTTTGGGTGTATCAGTCTTTTGTGAGATAAAACATGTTGATAGATATTACGGGAGTAGGTATGAAACACCGTTTTTGGCTCACTTGATGACGTCATACTGTCTGGACCGGAAGTGACGTCATGTCTGGAAGTCACGTCATCATGTCTGGACCGGAAGTGACGTCATAGTGTCTGTTTGTTTTTATCTGCTTCAGTTTTTGGATGGAGCGCGCGCGCGTGTTGGGATGACGTCATGATGAAGGGTAAACGTCAGAGCAGAGTGTGCGTAAACGAAACGTCATTTTGTTTTCGTAATTTGAAATAACGGACTTCCGTTGAAGTGTGGAACTTATATTTGTAAGATGTTGCCATTTTAACTGTGTAAAAAGTGAAAATGTGCGATAACTTTCGTTATAGTTGACCGATTTACATGAAACTTTCACTTTTTGATTCAGTTTTATATGTAGTTTTGTTATAAAGTAGTCACAGGCTATTTACACCGGTGGCTATATGCATTTTTGTAGCATGCCGCCATTTTAACTTTTTAAAAAGTGGAAAAGTGTAATAACTTTCGTTATGGTTAACCGATTCGAATGAAAATTTCACCATTGAAATTCAGTTTGATGTCTTAGTTTTACAGTAGTTTGTGCATAGGTGGGTTATTGGAATGGCGCGCGCCCACCATTCAAACATGTGTTTGAATTAATTTTACGTCAAACTATTGTTCAACAAGTTGTTTAGCAATTGTACAACAATTGCTCAACAAGCTGTTGTTCAACATGTTCAACATGTTGTTGAACATGTTCAACAACATGTTCAACATGTTCAACATGTTCAACAACATGTTCAACATGTTGTTGCACAAGTTGAACATGTTCAACATGTTCAACATGTTGAATATGTTCAACTTGTTCAACAACATGCTGTTTAACAAGCTGTTCAACAAGTTGTAGTTCAAGCAAAGAAAAAACAAGACATATGTTGAATAGGTTTATCAATACATTTAAATACACTTAAATACACTTAAATACACTTCAATATATACAACTTAAATCTATAACAATATTATAACATTTATTGATTTACAAAGTCTTTATTACAATGTTTAGTCAAATAAGTCTATTTTTCTTCATCTGCTTCACTCTGTTCACTGGCATCCATATCACTTTCTTCGTCACTGCTTTCATCTTCCTCCTCCTCATCTAGAAGCTCTTCAAATATGCATCGTTTCTTCTTATAGCTGCCTTTAGTGCCTTTGAATACTCGTAATGTTTTTCATCAACAAAGTAATTGAAGTCTTCTAAAATGGTTTCATAATGTTCGTTTTGTTGTAAACGTTGGGCATATTTGAATAGTCTCATAAACAGTTGTTTAAGTCGACGCTTATAAATGGGTCGAAAGTCATCACTTGCTATTTCACGCGCATCTTCAGACCCTTGTTCTTCATATTCTGAAACCTTTTCTTGAAATTTCTTATCATATTCATCAGAGACTTCTTGAACCATATCATACCAAACAGAGTCTGTTTCTGACTCACTTTCAGAGTCTGTTTCTGACTCACTTTCAGAGCTGCCGTCATCATCACCCTCAACACAATGTTCCATATGTTTGAACAAAGCTTCTTGACTGCTGTATAACGCACCACATTCTGTACAAGCATGTGCATTCTTTTCAGTCATGTTGACGCTTTGACTTTCCATAGAAGACTCATCTAAAGTTTCAGTGATAGGTGGTTTTACAGGGTTTTCCACATCTATCTCCAATTCTTCTTCTTCTGAAGTGTGAGCATTCTTTAAGTGCCTTTTAAGACTTTGTGGCCAATTGTAAGATTTCAAACAAATGTTGCATTTATACATCCTTTCGGTTCAACATGCACTTTTCAAATGATGAAAAAGCCTTTAAACATAGCCTTATATACAACTTGTTGAACAACATGTTGAACATGTTCAACTTGTTGAACAACATGTTGAAGAACATGTTGAAGAACATGTTCAACAAGTTCAACATGTTCAACATGTTGTTGAACATGTTGTCTACGCCTAGGGTTAGGGTTATGCCGCTTAGAGGAGTCTAACGTCATGACGTCTTTATGACGTTATCTTGACATCATTATGACGTCATCACGTCATCATTATAACGTCATAATAACGTCATTCGAACAGGCGCGCGCTTTACCAAAAAAAAAACTGACTCAGCAGAATTTGTTTCTGTTTGATAGGTATGAAATGCATGTCTCACTCTTCCTTTTATGTTACTTCGATGTAATCAAAATATGGTGTGTAACTTGCTCAAAAATGCCAAACTAAAATTGCTAAAATTGCTGACTCAGCAATTTTACCAATTATGGCATATTTGAGCAAGTTACAATAAATGTTATAATATTGTTATAGATTTAAGTTGTATATATTTAAGTGTATTTAAGTGTATTTAAGTGTATTTAAATGTATTAATAAACCTATTCAACATATGTCTTGTTTTTTCTTTGCTTGAACTACAACTTGTTGAACAGCTTGTTAAACAGCATGTTGTTGAACAAGTTGAACATATTCAACATGTTGAACATGTTGAACATGTTCAACTTGTGCAACAACATGTTGAACATGTTGAACATGTTGTTGAACATGTTGAACATGTTGAACATGTTGAACATGTTGTTGAACATGTTGAACATGTTCAACTTGTTGAACATGTTGTTGAACATGTTGAACATGTTGTTGAACATGTTCAACAACATGTTGAACATGTTCAACAACAGCTTGTTGAGCAATTGTTGTACAATTGCTAAACAACTTGTTGAACAATAGTTTGACGTAAAAATAATTCAAACACATGTTTGAATGGTGGGCGCGCGCCATTCCAATAACCCACCTATGCACAAACTACTGTAAAACTAAGACATCAAACTGAAATCAATGGTGAAATTTTCATTCAAATCGGTTAACCATAACGAAAGTTATTACACTTTTCCACTTTTTAAAAAGTTAAAATGGCGGCATGTTACAAAAATGCATACAGCCAGCTGCGCAAATAGCCTGTGGCCACTTTATAACAAAACTAGATATAAAACTGAATCAAACAGTGAATTTTTTATGCAAATCGACCAAGTATAGCGAAAGTTATCCCAAATTTTCACTTTTTACAAAGTTAAAATGGCGGCATGTTACAAAAATGCATACAGCCACCGGTGTAAATAGCCTATAACCACTTAATGTTAAAACTAGATATAAAACTGAATCAAATAGTGAAATTTTCATGTAAATCGACCAAGTATAGCGAAAGTTATGCCAATTTTTCACTTTTTACAAAGTTAACATGGCGGCATGCTTCAAAAATGCATATAGCCACCGGTGTAAATAGCCTGTGACTACTTTATAACAAAACTACATATAAAACTGAATCAAACAGTGAAAGTTTCATGTAAATCGGTCAACTATAACGAAAGTTATCCCACTTTTTCACTTTTTACACAGTTAAAATGGCAACATCTTACAAGTTCCACACTTCAACGGAAGTCCGTTATTTCAAATTACGAAAACAAAATGACGTTTCGTTTACGCACACTCTGCTCTGACGTTTACCCTTCATCATGACGTCATCCCAACACGCGCGCGCGCTCCATCCAAAAACTGAAGCAGATAAAAACAAACAGACACTATGACGTCACTTCCGGTCCAGACATGATGACGTGACTTCCAGACATGACGTCACTTCCGGTCCAGACAGTATGACGTCATCAAGTGAGCCAAAAACGGTGTTTCATACCTACTTACGGGCTACAAATGAAAGCAGGAACATCACGTTAAATGCTCTCCTAAAAAAAACGGCCAAATTAAGGACCAAACAATCTTAAATCGGATTCCACTCCTCTACGGAGTTACACTGTTGTTCATAAATATGCGTTTCATGACAGTTTAGGGCACATTACAAATGCTCTATGAGTAACATACACGGTCACCATAATGTACTTCACATGGGCAGGCATTCCGTTATTTGCAGTAATGTCGAGGTAAAAAATGTCGATAAGGACTACAAAAGAGTGTACCATAGAACCTCTTGTTTCAATCAGTCAGCATTTCAAATAGACTGTAAGAAAGGCTCTTTGAGGTCCTCTCTCTCTCTCCTCTCTCTCTTCCCTTCCTCTCTCTCTATCTCTCTCTCTCTCTCTCTCTCTCTCTCTCTCTCTCTCTCTCTCTCTCTCTTCCCTTCCTCTCTCTCTATCTCTCCTCTCTCTCTCTCTCTCTCTCTCTCTCTCTCTTCCCTTCCTCTCTCTCTATCTCTCTTTCTCTCTCTCTCTCTCTCTCTCTCTCTCTCTCTCGCTCCTCTGTGTCTCCTTTCTCTCTTCCTCTCTCTCTCTATCTATTTTTCTCTCTCCTCTTTCCTCTCTCTCTCTCTCTCTCTCTCTCTCTCTCTTTCTTTCTCTTTCTCCCTCTCTCTCTTTCTCTCTCTCCCTCTCTCTCCCAGTCTCTCTCTCTCTCACACACACACGCACAGCTCTTTGATTATTCATGACAATCTGCTGGTCAATATGCCATACCTGAGCGAACGCCCATTTGCCTCTAATCTAATACAATGTGACCAACAGCCCGGAACAACTGACCGCTATACAGCCTGAACAATCGGATAAAACATGCCAAAATCTTGCCGTGTTGCTATTGATTATCTACCAACTTTTCGCTAGTGCTTTTCTTCTCCCCAAACAGTGGAATGGAAAATCGGATTCATGAAAGTATCACTTTTTTACATGCTTTTTTCATGATCGAACACCAGTTTACCAGAAAGCTCATGTCTGTAAAACAATATATATTTATGAAATGTTGGTGTGTCTGTACACAGTATAACTGCCAAAAAAAAAAAAGATCTAAAAAGGAAATAACAGTTTCAATGACTTCTTATGTGATATTGTGCTTCTCAACCATTTGGATTTCCTCAAAGTATCATTTTTTTCGCAAAAATGCAGTGTTTTGATGAGAGTTTAAAAACAACTGAGTAAACTTCTGAAAAAAAAACAACAACAAAGTAATCAATAGCAAAAATGTGGTGCCCAAAGAAATAAACTTGGCAATTGTTTTCTCCTTCTTTTTTGAAATTTTTGACAGGAACAAAACAACATATGGTGACAGCGAAAGCATTGTATGCATTGCCCATGGGCGAACAGGCCTCCACATAACATACTGTTGGGATTTTAAGGAGTAAGGGAGAGACGAACCAATAGCCAGTTTCAGGTGAGTTTTTTTCATTTTGAATGCGGTTTATTTTCTTCCCTTCTTTTCGTTTGGGTAGAGTCTAATATTTTTTTAGCTTATATCGCATGGGTTAGTTTTATCGTCATTCTATTCTGTACCTCGTTTTTTTTTTTCTTAATTTCTCAACAGGTTTTAGACTTGTGTTTTTGAACTGAGGTTGAGTCACGGAGTAAATGAAGATTCATTTACAATGATTGTCGCCGGATCAATTTTCAGTACAGTGGTGGCTGGATTCATTGTCGTTAGATCAATTGTCGGGATATCGTATCAAAGTAATCGCCAGTCACGCTAATTGCAATTACCCAATCGAATAGCTTGGGTTGGAACGCACATTAGTATGTTTCTCATCCTTATATCTTTTGCCACTTGCTACTATGGTAATTCTAACTCGGAGAATAAATCTCGGAAATAAAAGAAATAGTGATGAACCCAGACCCATTTGCTAGATAATCGATATTGTACGAGGAAGGAGGGGGTCGGAGGGGGTGGGGGAGGGATTTTATACTCAGTTGCCAAAATGGCGAGGAAGAATTTCTCTAGGACGGTTTGTTTTTAGCTGGGGGATTTTATCCGCTATTCGCATTCTTGATGCGAAGTATGCAACTTTTTAAAAAAATCTTTTGCAATATTGTCGACATCCAAGGTAACTTCTAAAATAAGCTCAAAAAGTTAGGTCATTTCCAACAGAAAATAAAAGTCTTCACAATGCAAGTCAGCGTATAAACTTCCGGATCAGTGTGTCTTATTTTGACTACCATTTGTACACACCGTTATCGCATGACTTTTCAATGGCCAATTAATGCTTCATGTCAAAAGATCAACTGACAAATTTATATGCAATGATGATGCATAATTGTGCCTAATATCTAAATCGCTCGACTGGTAAAATATCGCTTAACGTTTTTGTTTTTTTTTCGATGTTTCGATGATGTAACACTTGCACCATCAGTTACAAGTTTCTAACTTGAAGCATCTAAAGTGTATTTTGCACGAAAATCAGCGAAGAGGCAAAAGCTGAGGATGAATTTCTAATTTCTCCCTGAAAGGCTATTTTCAGTAGTTTTCAGTACTTTTCCAGCCTTTCGGGTGTTGTTTTATTGTGCCTATTTTTAGACCCGACTAGCCATTATTTTGTTTTTTCTAAATTTTCGAGAACTCAGGAGGTAGTCAAAACACTGTATTTTTGGCGCCAAAACGAGTGATTTATCAAGTTTATCGAGGATAAAATGAAATGCACCAATGTCAAATATATTGGTATTTGCACAGTATTTCTGCGCCTTCGCTTTCAAAATATTACCGGTCGGATTACAAAAGGCCTGCATCCGATTATCCTGTGCCTGCAGGAAAAGTCTTTTTCAACCGATGTGAAATTGCAAATCTTCGACAGTAAATGTGTAGTAAATGTGTAGTAAATGTGCAGTAAATGTGTAGTAAATGTACAGAAAATACTTTGCTGCTTCAAAGTAGAAACTTATAACTGATGGTGTAAGTGTTACATCATCGAAACATCGCAAAAAAAAAAACAAAAACAAAAAAAAAACAAACAAACAAAAACGTCAAGCGAAAAATGCACTGACCTGTGTCATAGTTTGTGAGAACCGTCGCTGCAGTGCGACCGAGGTCATTATTAAACAAACAGACCGTTCCGTGATCATTGTCTATTAGCAAAGAATATTCTTTGCTATTAGTTAGGACCAGATAGAAAAAGTGTTGGCTGGGACAGGCCCAGTAACTAATGTGAAACAGTGGCAGGGAGAAGGCCACCCGCAGCTATTTTGCTACACACCACAACAATCATTCTTTGTTTCAGAGCCGACTCGTCTGCACAATTGGTCTCAATCCTCGGTTGATTGCTGCCAAATAAGCCTCACCCTGCAACGTTGCTAACTTGTAAATGTGGGCTCAGAAAAAGAACATGATACCGCAAAGGGCATACTTGCCACTTCAAGGGAAAAACCCCAAGGTTTTGTAACCAGGGCAACGGGCTTGCCTCTCCATGTAGTAATAAGGATATTTGTGGCAACAACGACTAAAATAAAGAAATAAAGCAAAACCGAAAAAAACAACAAATTTTGAGGTTATAGCCGCGAGATCTATAGCTTGGATATGCAAGCTTGAGGATGACTGGTACAAGCAAAGGTGGTATCCACTCATGGGCCGTGACAGGGGGACGCTTCCTGGGAACTTGTGTGCTTGTGCTCAGTGCACTTTTGGTGGCTAATACATGCATCGTTATGGTGGAAACCCAAAAGGGTGCTGTCGTCACGCTGATACAACCTGTCTACAAGTCGCGGACATGTTCAAATTGCACGGACGATTTCACACAGAAAGCTGAGAAGACAAAACAGGTACGTGAAAAGGCACCATTTAAGAGATTCACAATTTTTGTCATTCGTTCCTAAAATAGTTTACGTCAACGTTGTTTAGGCGTCGCTTTCACGACGTCCGTACAAGGTCGTACTCATGACGTTCACGACGTCCGTAAAAGATCGTAATCACAACACTGTTAAGATATCACTTGCACTTATATCACGTATAAAGCTTTTGCTGACGACTTTATTCGGGTGCCGTTTTCGCGACGTCTATAGAAGGTCATATCCGCACCGTTGTTGACGTGTCACTTCCACGACATCTGTGCAAGTCTGTACTGACATCTTTACTTTGATGTCGTTTTTCTTCGACGCCTATGCAATGTCACTGAAACTGCGGCGAAAAAGGTTTAAATTTTGTGAAACGGCGTCGCAACCGCCGACAGACGTTATTTCGATGTCCTTATGTTTACTTGATAGTGACGTAATAAATAGCTCCCCTGATGAGGTGACGTTACTCTTTTGTTGGCGGCAAATTTGATCAAATGAATCCTTTAGCTTCCGTTTTAGGCCCAGTATGCTTCAATGATACTTCACTGTCAAAACTTTTGGCAAACCAATTTTCAAAGCCTTTTTAAGATCTAATTAAAAATTAAAAAAATAGTAATGATTTTTAATACTATGCTTTTTTTTGTTTTTAGACTTTCAAGTATGACGACAAATATTTCGCTGAACTGGATGTGCGCATGCGCAATGCTCAGACGATCGTCTATAACCGAGTACCGAAGTGCGGCTCCTCGGCTACAGTGAATATCCTACACAGCATCTCTAAAACCAAGCCAGTAAAACCGTTTTCATTCTATAACTCCAAAATATACCACACAGAACACCTAAGCGCAAACGGAACAAGGATATTGATAAAAAAGTTAAAAGGATTTCATAAACCGTGGATATTTGAGAGGCATTTACATTTCGTTGATTTCTCTGTGTATAAATTGCCTATGCCGCTGTATATTAATCTTGTGAGGAATCCTGTCGAGCGCTGCCTATCGCAATATTATTTCTACCGGTTTGAGCACCGGAAGCCCATGAGCGAAGAACGACGGAATCGAACGTTTGATGAGTGTGTTTTGAAAAACTACACCGAATGTCAAACCGAAGCGACATTTGTGGTCACTCCATTCTTTTGTGGTCAAACTGAAATTTGTTTAAAACCAAACCGCCAAGCGCTGGAATTGGCCAAGAAAAATGTGGATAAATATTACGGTGTGGTGGGCATAACTGAAGATTTAATGGGTACATACGCGCTAATGGAGAAGACCATGCCCCACATCTTACCAAACATGTTGCGCATAGCAACAGGACATCTCACAAGCCTAAAGAAAAGGTACAAGACACATAAAAAGCCTGCGCCTAGTCAAAAAGCCTTAGATATTATGGCATCAAGGCTGGGAATTGAATATGAATTTTATTATTTTGTTAAAAATCGCTACCTTAAGTTTCTAGAGCATTATAATATTAGTAGTATTTTGAACAGCGAGTCTGCAGTTGGTAAATCGAAGAAAAACTAGACATTCAAGCGTTTTCTTTATGTGTGTGGTGTTTATTTGTAAAGACAGGAACGCGGGGGAGTAGGGGGGAGGGAAGCCGAGAAAGGGAGAGAGCCAAACGTGGTCAGTGCAGAGTGCCAATTTCGCTAAAAAAAAAAGAGGCGGGGTAATTTTCATGCAGCACTCCTCGTGTCACAGGGTAATAATGATTCTTTTCGCACTACACTCCATGCTTGGTTAAAAGGAGGTTCTATCTCAAGCGTAGTACTCTACGTAAGCGGCTTTCACACGGCAGGGCATGCTCAAATTAAAAACTCATGAGCAAAGCGTACATCGAAATTCAGGGAGTTTACACAGTGCAGCACCGAATTCCTTGATTACCGCATAACGACATTTTAATGGCCAAGCTGCCCCACTTGCCTCGGGATTCAGTTGAAAATAGCTCCTTTCCCCCCACTTTTAATGGCTTTAAGCAATGGCCATGAGCAAGCCCATGCACCAAAAACGCATCGTGTAAAGCGGGTATATGTTACAGGGAATCTGTGAAATTAGGGATTTTATGAAATACTCAAAGCACTCGATTGCCAAACTGTCATTCATGTAATACTTCAGTACCTGAATTTAGCGGAATTTTTGGTCTTATGTAACTTATGCCACATTTCCCCCCCCCCCCAAATTCTGTTATTTCGATGGTAATGTTATAAATTCCAATTCCTTTCAATGTGAAAAGGGATACACAGTTTTGAAGAACCACTAAGCAGCCTTCCTGAATGAATAATTTTTCAAAATAGTGTTACAATCAATATAAGCTTATTCATTACACGAATTCCCTAGGGATTTCATGAAATCCCTAATTACACAGATTCCCTGTAACATATATAACACGCATGGTAGTGTCTCCCCCCTCCACCCCCCCCCCCCCCCACCTTCGTAGGCAGGAGCGTTAATCATCATTAGCTGAGTATTAATATTGTTACTGAAGTTATCAATACTGCTATTTCGGTGCTGATATCGTTATCTCAATACTGATATCGTTATTTCGATACTGATATCGTTATTTAATACTGACATCGTTATTTCGATACTGATATCACTATTTCAGTACTGATATTATTTGGCTTGACATATACGAATTTCCTTTTTCCTTTGCAGGTGTACATACAAAAGCTAAAATATCAGGGGACATAGGAGACGTTTGCATGACCTTACTAAGACCTTTTGCAATATATGAAACAACTGAGATTTACAAAGGAAAGTAATGTACTAATTTTTGCTCAAATCCAGATACGAATTTGCTCAAAGAAGCGCACTGTTCATAAACTCATTGTGAAGTCTTAAAATAGACATACCAAAGCATAAACTTAAGACAAGAGTACAAGTAAGAACTCTTCTGTCAGTGAATGCCCGTTGTTGCATAATTGCATAATTCGAGTGATGGCAATCGGGGTTATGAACGTATCATGAAAGGAAAAACACTTTCTGAGCAAGCCGTTTATCGTTTTACCCATTGTCCTTTCCACTAAAGAAGGTCCTGTATTTTTCATCTTTTTGTTGTCATTTTCTAAGTGCTCTTAATAGCGCCACCTCTAAATTATGGCCCCGATTCGTTTCACTGGTGAAGATGGTCTGCTTACCAGTGACTGATACAGGTTTTGGTCAGGTGTGGGGGGGGGGGGGTGAAGAGGGAGGGTTGAGGGGCGGTTCATCTTCAAAAAATCGCCCTAAGTGGTGAGTTTACCAGTCTGACATTTTTGTGAAAACACGAAGCTGTTTTCACAAAAGCATTTAAATTAATTTCACTGCTTTTTAATTAGTTTGGGGAGGGGGAGGGGAGGTTGCAAACCCTGAACGCCACCCCTCCTTGAATGTAGCCATGCTTACTTCAGAGGCATCACTGATACCTTCACGGAGTGGTCCAAATTTTTTTAAAATTATATATATATATATATATATATATATATATATATATATATATATATATATATATATATATATATATATATATATATTGGTATGTGTGTATGTATTAAAAGCAATTGTACAAATGAAAATGAAATATTCAACTCAAACTTCGTTAAGGATGAAGGTATTATTTACATGCAGGACTAATTTTTAGTTCATTCCAAGTTTTTTTTTAATATTTCCTCAATTGCAGAAAAGTGCGCAGCGGAAAATACGCGAAAAAAACAATAACAAAAATCAATTAAGCTATTAAGTACCTCTGAATTGTACGACGGCCTATTAAGGTTTTTTCTAGCTTACCCCTTATTTAGTTGTGCCTTTTTTATATGTAATTTATATATAAGATAAGCATATTTTTTCACTTTTTTCGAAAATTTCCATGCGGAAGTGTGAGCGATAAAAGGCTCTTTTAAAAATTAACATAAAATTATTATAAAATTATGGGTAAATAAAAGGTTAATGTATCCAGTTTTCCTTAGCCTAAATTTTGTACGAAATTTATGCAAAATAAAAAATAAAAAAGCACTAATTAAAATAAGAATAAGTACAAAATTTGACTAAAATTTGGGGTAAGTGAGAGATGGTGGAAGAATTTATGTTATAGCAAAATTAGTGTGAAATTTGTATGAAATTTGGGGTAAGACAAAATCGTAAAAAAAAAGACTAATACGCTTTCGTAGAATTGAATATTTTATTTTAAAAAATCGCGCATGTGTGGATTGTGTGGAACAGGAATGTGGTCTGTATCTTGACCAATACACTACGCAGAGCACCGTACATGGGTCAATGCCACTTGTGTTAACTTTCATATGGAGCTTCTTGTGTTCAAAAAAATGACTATATAATAGAGTATTTTGAATAATATTGTGCATAGCGGCGTTCTTGTGTTGGAATATACTGTTTTGCTATAAACATTGAAGATGTTCTTATTTTGAAGTAATTTATAGGAAAATGGAAATTATTTAACTCATTTTCTGTGGAACAGGACATTTGTCGGTGGGACAATTGCCGGTGTAGGACATTTTCCTGTGGTACTTTTGCCGGTATTTTGAAAAATTTTAAGGTGTCTTTTTTTAGGTGAATACTTTTTTTTATAAAGCCACAATTTGATATTTCACCAATTATTCCTCAATGATATGCTCAATAAATTATGTTTGGCCTTTAATGCCATTGAAGTCTCTTTTATGCTATCATCAATGCCTGAGATTGCAATCATTATACCCTCTTAATAATTGCAATTTTCACATTTCGTATGATCTTTTTAATTGCCATTCCGAAACCGGCACATCGTGGATTATCTGCGTGGAATATCCCACAACGTTCACATGTGAATAAGATCTGGACTTAAAGGGTTAAAAGTGTAAAAAAATAAAATGTAGAAAAACAATGTAAAATAAGCATTCAAATAAGAATTATAGCTATCGAAATAAAACCAGCATTGTTATAAAAGAATTGAAAATAAAATGGAATACAAGTCATCTTATATTTTTTCAAAATACCGGCAAAAGTCCTAGACCGGCAAATGTCCTAAACTCCATTTTCTGATATCTCATTCTGGTAATTTTATTAAAGTATTTGGTTTTGTCAGTCGCATATTAGTAAGATAACCAGGGAGTAAACTTCACCAAGAATAAATGAATCTGTTTTTCTTACTTAATTATGCCCGCCCCTCCTGCCCCCCCCCCCCCCCGCTCCGTCCACAAAATAAATGCCCACATAAAGGTGGCAAAATCGTGAGTGCGATGGAGTCTGAACCCATTTCCGAAAGCCAGAACATAGAATTTTGTAAAAGTGATCCTATTTGTAATGTGCTCCTATTTGCAGAACCTAGAACTATTAAAATGGATCCTATTTGTAATGTGCTCTCATTTGCGGGAAGGTAGAGCCCAGAACTGCTAAGAGTAATCCTATATGTAAGATGGTCCCATCTGCGGAGTGATAGACCTCTAGGTCATTGCTGCCGCCTGAAAATCTGACATCTTCCACCGCTTTAAATTATCTATTCACGGAGAAGAAAGAGGTGGGGGTGGGGGAGGGGAGGTTGAGGTCATGGGCTGCTGACTTGTTTTGAGTCGATATGGAATATTATTCACTAGAAAGAAAATATTATCTTTAGTTTAAAAATCTAAAATTCATCTCCTGATATCAAGAGGTGATTAATGACGTCCAAAATTTATTTAGATAAAATGATATTTTGATATCTCGAATACAATTTTAGATATCTAACAATAACTTAAAGATATCCAAAATACTATTAAATCAAAGTTTAAAATTCGGTAATAAATGAAAGCGGCATTCCATAAATGTGTGCTTTTATTAAATGACTCCTCTGGGGGGGGGGGGGGTTGGGTTACAACTAAACACAATATCTGATTGCAGTAATTTGCAGTATTAGACCAATCAGATTGCAATACAGTAAAACTTCTCATATCCGAACTTCCGATATCCGAATTCTCCTAGAACCAAATTTGAAATCGTTCCCCCGAATTCAACTTCCTATATCCGAATTCAAAAAATTCTTTATTTTCCAACCTTTTTTATCCTAATTACGACACCCATCTCGGCCTCTTATTTGTTTATACTGCGTCTACTAATCACTCAGGCCACAAAACTCCTTTTTGTCTCAGTGTTTTCCATACCTTTTAATCTCAAGTATGTTGTATTATTTGTGCGCCGTGATGAGGCCTGTTTGCCTCTGTGTCTTAAGCTTCTTAATCAGCAATTTTACTTTAAAAAAATAGACCTTCTTTCTTATATCTGAATACTCCCATATCCGAACAGTTTTCCTTCCCCCACACCTCCGCCCGCGAGGTATTCGGATGTGAGAAGTTCCACTGTATTTACCCAGGCTGTAGGACAGTTGATGTCGCGCGTTTTGTGGACAGCCCACAGTATTGTACAACGCGACATGCCCAGGGCATCAATGTGTTTTGATGTTTATTAATATACAAAAAAATGTAATGGAAAATAGGATCACCAATAGGAATAAACTAACCCTATTCACGCGGGAGCCCAATTGGGAACGCAAGAAAAAAAAAACAACATTAAATTTGCCAATGATCATCACATTGGCGACTGTCACAGAACTTTTCACCAAGGCACCAAAAGGCTGAACTGTACATATGGGTTCATAACAAAGCATAACGAAAAAGTAAATGAAGTATTATACTGTAGCGCTATGGAATAAACGGCAAAGCCTTGTGTGGCACATTGAGAAAATCTCTCAACTGATATTTGTATTGCAAATACTGGCTCCTATTTGGATTGTACTGGACCCACATTTCAGTCAATAATACAAATATTAGCAGTACAGTCTTCTTAGAATTTTTCCAAGCGAAAAATTAGCACCCGACTACATTAAGGCCCGTTGCCAATATGCGCTTTAAACACACGGCTTTAGGAGTTTGCTTGGTCATGTCACAAAGTGTCTCTCTTCTGTGAAATGATTAAATGGTCATTTATTGGGCTACCCGTTATGTCCTTTTTTACAAAGAAACTTGGCCGCGATTAAAAAAAAATTGCATGCAACCCAACCTACATCGATTGAAGGTATAAAATGTTTGTAGCTGCAAGGGTGTTCTCCTGGAAACTTCAAGGGGTGGTGTTATCGTGCTAGGGCCTGCAGTACCTATACTTTCACCAAGGTTTTCTGAAAAGTCGCTGTTTAAAGGGAAATGCGGGTATCTCTGCGCCATCTAGCGACCGAAATGCGCATTACATTGAATATCGCTGAGTTTGAATCCAAGTTTACACAGTATAAATAGCTACTAAATCCGTCTAGATGGAATTTTTTTTTATTTAAAGACAAACAGGATAGTGTCCAGAAATGGTCTGTATTGATATTTTGTTCCTATAAGGGACTGTGTTGATATATTGTCCATTAAAATCATATTACACTGTTTTTACCATTTATCCATTGAGTCTATGGGATTTTGTAAAAAAAAAATCGTATAATTCTCTTATTGATACGGTGACATATACTTTTTATTCGCTTAAAACATTTCGTATGACGTGTTCTTCAAACAGGGAAAAAATGAGGCAATTGTCAATTGTGATTATGTGTGAATTTTGCATTTTGATTGAAATTTCTTGGTTTTCCCAATGGTTTCTATAGTAAAAGTACGCGACCTTTCAGTTCTTTATTTCTCTTATAACATCGGTGACCCCCCTTTTTCTTTTCAATTTTTGAATGTATACCCTCAAAGCATTAAACTGTGAAAGTACGAAGGAAATGTCAATTGTAGGTGAGATACCCGCATTTCCCTTTAAATTGATCCAAAAAAGGGGAACAAAATTCGGAAGGATAATTTACTGTGAGCTTATGTCACTGCTCATGTCACTGCTTATATCACTGCACATGTCATTGTTGATGTCACTGCTTATGTCAATGCTCATGTCAATGCTTATGTCACTGCTGATGTCGCTGCTTATATCACTGCACATGTCATTGCTGATGTCACTGTTTATGTAACTGCTTATGTCACTGCTCATGTCATTGTTCATGTCAATGCTTATGTCGCTTCTCATCTTTCTGTCTTTTTATGGGAAGCAGCTTCCTAAGTAGTAAATCAAGGCCACCCAACATCCACATAAATCCGAATATTATTTTTTCTTCGAATAAAATTTAGCACGTGCTGTACAACGTATACACTGATGTTAATGCCAAGCATAAGGCATTTTAGGAGATTAAGAACCCACTGCACGTCCTCTGTGGCATGTAAAACGCAACTTGTGGATTGACCTTTTCCCCTTTGATAACAAAAGGAGACGCTAGAGATTAAGCTTCCAGAGAAATCACACTTAAGTGACAGACGTCTGGTTTTTAGTGATCATGTACTCATTTACTATATACTCACATATACTCACATTTACTATATATTCAACAACTCATTGAATCATGCAGTTATTTTTTCTAACTTAAATTAATATACTAACGATGTGATATTGCTGTATTGTGTGACGAAAGTCAGAAGCGTTAATTATTGTTTTCAATATGGACAGATGAGAATGGTTGGACCAGTCAAATCGCCAATACGCGAGTTAAAACGGTGGTTTTGGGGAGTATTTGGTTCAGCACTCTGTATTATTCTCTTCATGATCGATCATATATTTCTGCAGACACAAACCAACGGCGTAACATTGCAACAGCCAAAATATATATTTGTTGGTAATAGTACAATAATTATTGTGGAGAAACAGACCAACGACGTCACATTGCAACAGCCAAAACACACAACACAGCTGAGTTGGAAATGCTACAACAACAGTGTCGGCCCAAGTCATGAGAATTTCTTTCTCAGTTCAACAGAGGTAAAGAATTCATGCATTTTCAGTTACAAATTGATTCTTAACAGCTTAAAAATGACTTCACCTTGCATATACAGTCTACCCTCGTTATACCGCCATCATTTGTTCAAGTGAAATTATGGCGTTATTACGAAAAAAACCTTCATTAAGAAAATATTTATTGGTGTTTTTCTTTTTAATTATCCGACACATTACATGCTGTTTTAAGTCGTTATTTATAGTGCATGCACAGACACAATTGTTTAATTTCAAAAGCAGTGATTTTCGTTTACTTCAATTTTTCATTGACAGATTCACTTTTTCTTGAAAAAGTCTAGGATTGATTTTTACTTTGCCTGCTGTGTTGATATCTTTTCGATGACTTGTCCCAGTTTTAAGCAAATGCTTATGTCATCAGAGCACGCTTTTCTTTTCCATTTTGAAACGATTTGAAACGCTAAGCCTAATTTCTGTTCAGCAACTTTTTCATGAAAATTTGAACTTTTATCTGATTTGCATAATGACACTCCAACTGGGATGCTTCCTAATCGAATGTGATAACAGAATGGCCACAATGCCTATGTCATAGCATTCATGCTCACACCGTGTACCTATTCATGCTGCTCAAGTGTTATGCCATGGTAATAAAATCAACAACACAAAAGAAGTAGAGCCTTTGACTCGGGCTTCTTGTAAAAAAAAAAATCTCCAGGTAAAATTGTGTTGTCGGTATAACGACGGTAAATTGCACTGTAAATCGCATTTGGGGACCGCAACATGCGTGGCGGATGGCGTTAAGCGAATTTGGCGATATAACGAGGGATTTAAATTAAAAAAGGGATCCAGGGTTTGATGATGTTATAGCGAGAATGGCGGTATAACGAATTGCGGTATAATGAGAGTAGCCTGTATTATCATATTTCTTCCAGTTCCTATTGTTGGTATTACACCGTATATTCACAAATTTATTGGTCCTTTCCTTTTAGCTGCAATTTCAATAAGTTCACTTGCAAAATAACCCTATTCTACCCAAAATTTACCGAAGGTAATGAGAAGACTGGACAGAATTGACGGATGTGATCTCAGATGCACGGAATTCATTTGACCTTTTTTTAGAAATCCCTGTAGCAGACGAAATTGTTTTGCATGAGCATTTATTATTTTGTGCAAATCGGAGTTTTCCAATTGTGCAAATGACAGTATCTAAAAACAGAATTCAATTATTCTGTGTTCAATTCCAAAACATAACTTATTCATGTAATTTTTATTTGCAGACACGTTATGACCATACGTATTTTAGTGACCTGGAAGTGCGCATGCGCGATGCACGGATGATTGTTTACAATCGCGTTCCAAAATGTGGTTCATCCGCCACAAGGCAAATCTTACAAAAACTTGCCACTTCAAACGACTCATTCACATTCTATAGATCAAGAATCTACCACACTGAGCACCTTTCTCTGAACGAAACAAAAATTCTGGTGAAAAAGATGTCCAACTTTGAACAGCCATGGGTATTTGAAAGGCACTTGCATTTTTTGTTGCCTTCACTTTGTAACCTTTCGATGCCGTTGTATATAAATATTGTGAGAAACCCTGTGGATAGATGTATTTCACAGTACTACTTCTATCGTTTTCAACACAGGAAACCCATGAGCAAAGAAAGACGTCAGAGAACCTTTGACAAATGTGTTTTGCAAAATTACACCGAATGCCAAACCGAGGCAAATTTCATAATCACGCCCTTTTTCTGCGGTCAGAGCGAATTTTGCTTATATCCCAACAGGAACGCTTTAGAATTAGCAAAAAAGAATGTCGATAAATACTACGGCGTAGTAGGATTAACCGAAGATTTAATGGGAACATACGAGTTGTTAGGAAAAACAATGCCTGTTGTGTTCAAAAACATCACACAAGTTGCAGAGCACCATCTCCTACAGCTGAAGGAAAGATTTCGGACAAAGAAAAGAGCGGAACCCAGCGTGGAAGTTTTAAATATTATGAAGTCAAGATTAGCACTCGAATTTGAATTTTATAATTTTGTGAGAAACCGCTTTGTAGCTTTTCTGAAATACTATAACATAAGCAATAGCATTCTAATAAATCCACCCTTTGTTAGAGCAAATAATTCTACGCTATGAAAAAAATCTTTGCAGTAAGTAATTAGTAGAATTTATATGAATGGTTTGTCTGTTAACATATCTATGTAAATCTGTAATATGTTCAAATTTTTAAAATAATGCAAAAATAATACAGACTTTTAGATATTCATTCTCTTATTTTTAAAAACATAGACATACTGGAAAGTATTGGTTTCGATAACAGACATAACTTGCAGCTGCCGTTGGATCGACGTAATGATTTCAAAAAGCGTAATGCTATATATCTATGTCTGTAACACAGTTGAAATGTCATTTCTAACAATACCAGCCTCGGTGGCTAGTGGTTAGAGTGTCCGCCTCGAGACTGGAGGATCGTGGGTTCAATCCCCGGTCGGGTCATACCTAAGACTTTAAAATTGGGACTCCTCCTTGCTACCCTGTGAGGCACTCCACATGTAAGGGTTAGAAGGAGGGCTGGAATGCCCCATTTCAGTATAATGTGGCAGGGGGATCCCGATATGACCACAGCAGTTGAAAGGGATCTAAAGAACAATACAATACAATACTAACAATAATTACCTCACGATTCGCCATGGGAATTCCCTGTGTTTTTTCAACTGCGGCACTCAATGCTCATCTTTCATCCTTATGCCTCCACAGAAGTCATGGCGTGGGTGATGTACGGCTACCACGTACCTTTTCTGAACACAAACGGTACATCCCACCCTTAAAGTTCACATAGGGGGTGCACCAGATACTCATAACATCCATCGAAATAAATGCCCGCAGGGCGACAAGTGATGTTTTACAGTCTTTTCCTCAGGCCAAAGAAAACGGAGGATTGGCAGTTAATCATAGATCCGAAACCGTTAAACGAAGAGCTAGCCATCCGCAACATCAAGACAGACATTTGCCAGCGTGTTCACAGGGCTGTCAGTCGGAGCTTGTAGGCAACGTGGAAAGACCGGTCAGACGCGAACCTACATATTCCAATGTGGCCGCCACACTGCAGATACCTGTACTTGTCAATTTACGTTACCTTTAGGGTTTCTCCATAGGAGTTCAGCAAAGCGAGGTGCACGATAAAGTGATGGTATATCGCACTCTGATGCTTCTATTCCAGTACCTGAACGCGAGGCCAGACCAGGGAAGAGCAGCACAACAAACTATAATGTTGCTCGACAAATGCGTCGAACTGGGATTGATAGCAAACCCAGAAAGAGAGACAGAGAGAGATAATATATGCGTTTAAACAAGTTAAAGTTAAAATTCAGTTTCCAATCCAAAGATCGTAATCCATGCACAACGTTCTTGCACTTAAATCTATAATATGATATGATAGATTGTAAAATAATTTATTAAATTTTATACAACATGTAACTCTTTCATGTTGTGCAAGGTCTCTGTGGTTTTAGGACATTGATTGTAGTAGTTTAATATTAATGTAATGTGTTGAAGTGAACTTGGTACGATTTATGACCTGACGTATTTCGGACGTGAAGTAATATATTTATAACATGAATTATACGCATCTATGACGTGAAGTACACGTATTTAGAATATCAGGAAATATGTTTTGGTGGAGCAAAGTACAAGTATCTCTGAGGTGAGGCAAATGTATTTGTGGGGGGAAGTGCACTCCTTATGATGTGAATTACATGTATTTATGGCGTTAGGTATAGATATTTCCCACTTGGCATTGTAAATGCCAAATGGGGATGGATTGCCTCGAATTCTTCACCTATTTTTCCTTTTTTTTCTCGCTTTTTTTTTATTTTTTTTCTTCTTCCGCCGAATCGGTTTCCAGACATCTCCTCCGAGACCGCTGAAGCTAGACCAACCAAACTTGGCACATGTATGGAGGGTCATCTGAAGTGGTGCACCTGATAAAAATTTTTGACCTTGACCTTACTGGTCAAGGTCAAATCGCGAAAAAGGTCAAACGGTTTTCTGACAATTACTGCAAGGCCGTTGAAGCTAGAAAAGCCAAACTTGGCATATATATAAAGGGCGATGTGATCTAAAGCAACCAATAAAAATTTTTGACCTTGACCCTGACCATGACCTTGAAATTGCGAAAAATGTTAGTTAAGAAAAACAATGAGTTATCTCGAAAACGTCCGAGACCACTGAAGCTAAACCAACCAAACTTGGCACATATATGGAGAGTCATCGAAAGTGGTGCACCTAATAAAAATTTTTGACCTTGACTTTACTGGTCAAGGTCAAATCGCGAAAAAGGTCAAACGGTTTTCAGACAATTACGGCAAGGCCGTTGAAGCTAGAAAAGCCAAACTTGGCACATATATAAAGAGCGATGCGATCTAAAGCAACCGATAAAAATTTTTGACCTTGACCTTGACCATGACCTTGAAATGGCGAAAAAACGTTATTTAAGAAAAACAATGAGTTATCTCGAAAACGGAAAGAGATAGAGCAATTCTGACCACATTTTCGACCTCCACCCCCTATACGACGATACTTAAGGTATAACTTCCGGTGTCCTTGACCTCCAGTTCACGTTCGAACCCCAAACCGGAAGTTGGCCTTTATCTGGAAAACGGTAAGAGATAGAGCAATTTTGACCTCATTTTCGACCTCTACCCCCTATACGACGATACGTAAGGTATAACTTCCGGTGTTTTTGGCCTCCATGTCACT